>JAVJIF010002792.1:0-99032 GCA_038442645.1 Agave tequilana
TCAAAGTGAATGCATAGAGATTTTATATAGGCTACAAAATTGTGCTTTCTAAGTTACATTTGAATTAGAAATACGAATACTAAAAGAAATCAAAAATAAAAAAGAAAGAAAATATATGAGAAGGAGAATAGTAATCCTAATACAATTCTGATTACTATTTTCATTACATGAAAGAAATTAAAATTCTACTATTATTATGATTTTACAACTCCTTCTAGAACTAAATTGTCATGGTATTCTTCGACCTCCTTTGGTACACTTTTCAAGATACGCTATTCAACAAGTCATCATGTGGCATATGAAGAAGTGCCAAATATTTCTAGCAAGGGGATACCTGACAAACACAGTTGTCAGTTCCCTCATCAGAATCACAAATAGGACAAGAGTTGTTCCCATTTTCCAGCCCTTAGCAACAAGTTGCGCCTTAGTTTGGATTTTTGTTTTAGTAAATTTAAAAGAACTTTAACTTAAGAGAAATGATAGATTTCCTGACTAAGTTGAGAATTAGTTTGTTTTCGAAAACTTTCGAAAGCGAGGGATGATAATTATGAAACCTATCTGTCAGTTATCTATATGCTACCCATATTATTATATTATTATTACTATTATTATAATAATCATCATTTATATCTATACTACCTGTAAAAGGCCACCAAGAGCGATTTTAGACTGTTAGATTATCATTATAAATCTTCAACTTTGAGAAAAAGAGAAATTCAAGTAAAAAAGAAATTCAAATCACAATATGACTGGTTTGTTGGGCCATTGTTATTAAAAATCCTCATTGTGGATTTATAAAAAGAAAATCCCAATTACAAGGATTTTGTATATCAATTCAACTCATAACCGAGTATCAAATCAACTCATGACCGACGAAAGAGAATCCCTATTAAAAAGTTCTCTTATCAATCAAAAATTCAAAAGAAAAATTAATTGACTCCTATTATTTTTTCAGTATCTTCATTTCGCCGCCCACGTGACCTCGCCCTTCTGCTTTTTCTCTTTCGAGAAACCCTCTAGCAAAGTTTCCTCTCACCAACCCTCTTGTCCCCATAAAAAAGCAATACATGATATAAAATATTTTCGTAATCTCTGTATCGCCCTTTGAAGTTGGTCAGAACCTTCTGAGTTCTAACACAGTTGGTACTTGCAAGATGCATTGAATGCGCCTCAGGCTGGAAACCTTTTCACCTGTAGTATTAAGTTATCCATCTTCTTGCAAGATTCTTTTTAAGAAAAGCTTTTGGAAAATGTGAGATTCTTTTTAGATTTGAGGCTCCAATAACATTTAATACTGGTATTCCTAATCTTAGACTTCTAATATGTCTACTTTAGAGAAAGTGTCTACTTTTTTTTCTTTATAGGTACATCAAAATTGCCTACCTTTTTTATATAATATTTTATTAGAAAATAAAATAGAATATTTTCTATTTAATAAATATAAGAAAGAATATATTGAAAAATGCTTATTTTTCAGATGGAGGAATTAGAGTACAATCTTTCCCCTTGTAAGCACATTTATAATCTTCTCATTTTTTCCTTTTAGACTATTATTTTTTTTCCTTTACTTATAAATTTAATTTGCTAAATTTTTATATCGCAAAAATATTGCCAATAAGTGTTCATAGTTATTTGATAACAACAAACATATTGAACTATAAGGTAGAAAATTTTATGTGAAATGTAGACATAATGAATTAAAAAGCAGACAACTTCATCGAAGAGGCAGATATACTGATCTAAACGGTAAATTCATCATAAAAGGTAGATATATATTGATCTAATACATAAACAGTTTCATATAGAGATAAAGGTGCACAGTTCGATATCAAAAGTAAATATACTAAACTAAAAGTAAACAGTTATGAAACACAAACATATTGAATTAAAAGCTGGACAATTTGATATCAAAGGTAGACAATTTGATATCAAAGGTTGATAATTTATATAAAGATGGCCTCGCTGAACTAAAAAGTAGACAATTTTATATGAAAAGTAGACATACTAAACTAAAGGTGGACATTTTGATATCAAAGGTAGACATACTAAACTAAAATTTGGCAATTTTATATCAAAAGTAGATACACTAAATTTAAAGGTGGAGGATTTTATATCAAATGTAAAAATACTAAAATAAAAGGTAGAGATATTGAATAAAAAAGTAAACTGTTTCAAAAGAAAGGCAAATATACTAAACAAAAAGGTAGACATATTGAATTAAAAAGTAGACAATTTAAAGAGAAAGGTAGATATACTGATCTCAAAAAGTAGATAGACTAAACTAAAATATACACAATTTCATATGAAAGATAGATTTATATTGAACTAAAAAGTAAACATTTTCAAAGAAATACATATAAACCTATTGAAAAGGATTTTATATGTAACGGCAGATAATGTATATGTAAACGTGGATATTTTAGACACAGACCTTTTAACTTAGATATTTTAAAAATAGAAACAGATAATTTACAAGTGTAGATATTCAAATATAAAATTGGACAATTTAAAATAGAGGTAGATATTTTATATGTAAATATTAATATTTAAAGATAAAATTGGACAATTTAAAATTTTACATTGTAAAACACCTCCACAGGTTGAGTGTCCTTTTTCATATGCCGAAATCTTAGCTTTCCTGCAATGGTATTTTTCTAAATCTACTTTTTAAATACACACCTGAAGGAATTTGAGCTTGGGTTGTACGATATTACTATCACTCCGCCAAAACTCTAAAGTCGTGGGACGGTTGAGAGTAATATTTTATATTCCAGCACTTACCATGAAGAAGAATTGAATTGACATTCTGATACAAACATAGATCATCTATTCCCCTATCATGCACATTAAAGCACAATCCTCAACATTGGCACAACCCTCTACAAGAAGTATTAATCCTTAACTTCCTTACTTCATGCTGCACCATCCTCTTGAAATTCATTTTGTGTGCATCAATCCGAATGACTAGCTTCAAAGTACCTCCCAAACTTTTACAACTGGGTTTAACACCCTACAGTAGCCAAACAACTCATGAGTTCCTACTTTTACATGAGAAGGAATAAAAACGTGCAAGGAACTCTTAATACTTCATTGTCTTTCAAGATTTTCATACTTAGAGAGGTAGGCATGTACAAAAGTTGTAATTGAATATGATAACACAGTAGTAACACTCAAAGAAGTTTATATGCGGATAAAACATGAAAGTTAACTACATAAAACCATTTAGTCGTCGCGCTATTTAATTCACATCATTATCATTAACAGGTTGTCACTTCTCATCAACATCGAACATGAAAATGGACCTGACCTGTGCTAAGGTCTCTATATATATATATATATATATATATATATATCCCGACAGTTTTAGGTCCGATTCGATCAATAGAAATTTGATCCAAACTCTGAACAGATTATTGACTTTTATTCCATCCCATGCCAATCAAACAAATTTAACAACCGGATTGGACAATTTCTAAGTTTAGGGTAAAATCTTGAACCAAGGGGGGATTGACAAGTTTTTAAGGCTAAATTGGAAGAGTAAAACATTATACCAACACCATATGTATATTTCCCTCAAAAACAAAATGATAAGCACATTTAATCTGGACTAATTTATGTTGGGAGTGTTGTGCCCGGTGACAACAACCTGATGAGGATCTCACAAATCTCCCCAAGCACAGAGAATAATCCCAAACAGTACAAAACAACCACCAGAAGAAAGCACAAAACGCAAACAACAACTTTAACGAGGTTCGGCCTCAATGCCTACGTCCTCAGGGCAATCCAATGGAAAGATTAATTACCAGGAAGATGATTACACTTGCTAACAGCCTCTTTGAATGTAAGAGAGTTCCAGCAAATCCCTTTTCTTGGATACTCAACTCTAGAATTAAACAACAGCCTTAAATACACAGATTTCCAAAACAGCAGATTTTCACCCGAACCCGACTGTCGGTCGACCAGGCGGTCGACCGACCTCTTCCCTCGGTCGACCAGTCGGTCACCCGGGTGCCCAACAGAGAGTTGGGCACTTACAGTCAGGTGATGCGGTCGACCGCTCTCTTCTACCGGCAGACCGGGCGGCCGACCGGGTGCCCAACAGAGAGTTGGGCACTTACAGTCAGGGACTGCGGTCGACCGGTCGGTCGACCGCCTTCTGATCCTGTGCACGCTGTGCATGTCGGTCGACCGGGCCGGTCGACCGACGAGCCTGTTTTCTGCTGCTGCTGCTATTTCCTGCTGCTGTTCCCTTCGCCTTTCATCGTCGACTTCCTTGACGATCATCTCGACGACCCTCGGCAATCCATTGTCAAATTCCTCTGCAATAATCTCTCTTTCCAACAATTCTCCACCTCGGCGAAGATTTCCAAATCTGAGCCGATCTCCAACGTACCCCGATCTTTTACCTGGTGAAATCGACACACGATCTCGGCGAAATCGACACACGATCTCGGCTTGCGCGCACCAGACGAAATCGACACACGATCTCGGCGAAATCGACACACGATCTCGGCTTGGGATCTTTAGCTCATCTGTCCACTGAAAAGCATCGCACATGCCTTCCTTGCACTTCACCTTAGGAGAATTTTCATACATGCCGATCACCAAACTGTGGCTTCTACTCCGCAACTTCACGACCTCACGAAGACATCCTCACGAGCCAACACTGACTCTCCAACTGACTAGCTCTATCTAGCCTTCCTGTCTTCCACTGACGGTCCAACCAAGTCTGCGTAGAGCACACCAAACACCATCGGCTTCAACTGGATGCACACCACTCCTTATGTAAGCTCAACATCTTCTCACCGGAAGATCACATATTCATCGAGATCACAACACCTCACCTCTACGTGAAGTCCAACTGGCCACAACACTTCACCTCTACGTGAAGCCTCTCCACCTCTACGTGAAGTTCCATCGGCCACAACTCTTCACCTCTACGTGAAGATCCAAACAGCTTCTCGAGAACCCAAATAGCTTCATACGGGTTGCATCCCCAAATGGCTGCGCCTTTACGGCTGCCTACGTACCTTTACCCAAAAGGATCAAGCCAACCGTAGTTCATTCAAGATGAGCTTCATCAAGCTCAAGCAATGGTACCTGTATTTGCAGCAGTGAACCTGTCTGACCGAGTCATATGAACCTCTTCCCGACCATCATGGAGAACAACGGCCTTCAACTTCAGCTTGTCACGATCACAAGCTTGAGATTCATGCTTCTTTCCCCACAAGCGTGGTTTCACCTTTGTTCCAATAGCTGCAAATAACTCGACATCCTCAACAATGTCTTCAACCTGTTCAGCATCAACCTTTGTATCATGATCTCCACCCGGTGTCACATCTGGTGAAGCCTCCTCTAATGCCGAACCAACTAGAGATGATGGAGTAGCATCAACCTCCACCCGCTGCGATCTTCCCTTGGTCTCCATCCTCTCCACCTGCTGAGAGACGGTGGACTTCAACACTGAAGTCTCTCTAAAAGTGACATGCCTGCTCATCACGATCTTCTTATTTTCGGGGTCCCACAACCTGTAGTTGTTCCTCTTGACGCCCAAATAGACAAATCTCTTTGCTCGCGGATTCACCTTACCATTCTTGGCACTGAAGTAGGCCGAACTTCTAAACTCCCGCAGCAAACAATGATCTTGAGCAGCTTTTCCAGACCAAATATTCAATGGAGCTTTACCTCCTATCGCAGTCGATCTGTTCCTGAGATGGCTAGCATACTCAGTCGCCTCAGCCCAAAATGACCTGTCTAATCCTGCATTAGACAACAACCGCCAAACCTCCCCCATCAAGGAACGGACTACATCTTTAGCCAACCCATCTGTACCTGTTGTGAAGTGAGTAGCAATACCTATGTTCTGGCCAAATCATAGGAACTGGTACATGTCCTTTCCAACATTACCAATCTGAAGCTCCTTTATCTTCCTACCTATCTGCCTCTCCATTCTTCCTCTCCACTTCATCAACACATCTAGGGCTTCACCCCTTTGTCTCATTGGATATACCCAAACATGGCTAGATGAACCATCAACGAAAGAGACACAGTACCTGTAACCTCCAAGCGATGTCGTCTTAGCAGGTCCCCATACGCACATGTGAACACAATCAAGAAGATCTTCATTGCGGTGAGTACTGGTGCTGAATCTCACCTTCTTCTTGTCTAGAACGCTGTGTCCACCTTCCAACTCGCAGGTAGCAGCACCTTCCAGGGATTCCATCTTGCAGGAGCTCGCAAAGATTTTTCTTCTTCCTGTCCGACCTTTCCCTGCCAGACCTCCGGGCCACCATCTTCTGAGGAACTCGAAGTCTCCACCTGACCTGTCATCGTACTACCCTTCAAGTAGTAGAGGTTGCCTCGGCCGACGCCCTTCATCACCACCATCGAGCCCTTGATCATCCTGAGATCACCATCTCGAACAGATATCACCATGCCCGATGCTTCCAAAGTGCCAACTGAGATAAGATTCCTTTTGAGCTGAGGTACATACCTCACCTCCTTCAACTCTCGAACTATCCCATCATCCATCTTGATGCGGACTGTACCCATCCCTTCTATATTACATGGATGGTCACCCCCATGACCGTGTAACATCCATCCAGCTTCTCAAAGCTAGAAAACCAGGCCCTGTTCGGGCACACATGATAGGTGGCTCTGCTATCCAAGATCCACTCAGCACTATCTGAGTTACAAACAGTAGGGGTAGTAACCGAGAGAGAGAACACCGATGAGTCATCATCCGATCCATCCGCCTGTGCGAGATTCGCCTCGGTCTTTCACTCCACCTTCTTACCTTTGGCCTTCGGGCATTCTGCTTTCCAGTGTCCTAGTTCCTTGCACAAGGCACACTGATTCCTCTTCAGATTTCTGAAACCCGGTCTGGACTTTGATCTTCCTCTAACCTCCTTGCCCTTCCTCGATGAACTTCTGCCTCTTACTTCCAGTGCCTCCGCCGATGAGCTTGACTTAGAAGGATGTCTCCTTCTTCCTCGTCTCATAACTTGTCAGTGCAGACGACACCACATCGTAATCCAAGGTCTGCCTTCCATTGATGAAGGTCAGAGTAAATGTCTCATACTCCTCCGCTGGGAGTGAGTTCAGAAAGATGATCGCCTTATCTTCCTCTTCTATCATGACATCCACGTTTACCAAGTCTGTAAGAAGCTTAGTATATCGGTTGATGTGTTCATTCACTGTGCTCCCCTTCTTCATTTGAAAACTGTACTGCTTACTCTTAAGCTGCAACCTGGACTCAACACTCTTAGTCAGGTATTTCTTCGCAAGGGTTTCCCACAGTTTCTTCGCCGACGTCTCATGTTGCGCAAGGTATTTTATGTCTTGCGACAAACATGAACGTATCAATCCACATGCCGACCTGTTCATCTTTGCCCACTCTTCATCAGTGGTCGTGCTCTTCTTCTTCTCCAGTAGGAGAGTATCTTCGAGTTCGATGCATTCAGCGCATCCATAACCTCACATCTCCACATCCCGAAGTTATTTATACCGTTGAACTTGACAACTTCAATCCTCGGGTGAGAATTCATTGTCTTAGCCGAAACAATTTCTTCTGCCATTGAGATTTATTTATCCTCTATCTATGCGAAAGAACAATCAACTGGAAATAGATCTCTACTCAGATAAAAATTAGATTTTTACCTTTCCTTGAAACCCTAGATCGAGTTTCACACCGGATCTACTCCAACACAGATTCCACGAGCCCTCCTTGCATCCTCCTGAGATAGACACACGATCCTACGAACACCAATACCTCTGATCGGAGATCGACACACGATCTCCACCGAATCAGATCTCGAGCCCTCCGAATCTTCAGAAATCCCAAGCCAAACCTGGATGCTCTGATACCACTTGTTGTGCCCGGTGACAACAACTTGATGAGGATCTCACAAATCTCCCCAAGCACAGAGAATAATCCCAAATAGCACAAAACAACCACCAGAAGAAAGCACAAAACGCAAACAACAACTATAACGAGGTTCGGCCTCAATGCCTACATCTCGGGGCAATCCAATGGAAGGATTAATTACCAGGAAGATGATTACACTTGCTAACAACCTCTTTGAATGCAAGAAAGCTCCAGCAAATCCCTTTTCTTGGTGATTGAGATTTTACCTGCACACAAAATAAAGAATTTTTGATTTAGAAATAAAGATGTGCAAGGTGCTCAATACTATCCGCTGCAGCAAGGGCCAAAGCGGGTCGATCCACAGGGAAGGATGCGATGCAAGCTTTTCGGACGATTTCTCTGTATCTTTCAAACAAGACAAAAGAGATTAGATTTGAAATATATATGATTGGAGAGATGCAGTTTTACTGATCTTCTACCACAACCCATAGCGCAAGTTAAGGATATTGAATATCATCTTGAAATACATGAAATCGATCCTAGGTTTATTAGAGAAGATGCAAGCAAGAGAAAAAGATTTTAGAATCTTACTAGTTCGCACTCCTAAAAATCCAACAAGTATTCATCCTAACTTCTAAGTACAGCATAAGAAAAGCTTTACCTTAAGGTTACGCTGTCAAAGTACTTAAGCATGAAGTGTGAAGAATTATTTAAAGGTGTAACCTAGATTAGAAAACTAGTCATCAATTTAATCTTCAAGCAATCTGTCTTAAACCTAGGGTTTCTAAAAATTGTTATCAATCCATTCAATTCCTAACTGCTCTAGGGTTGTTTAAGAATTCAGCAAACCACACTTAAGAATTAGTTCATCATCTTTTTTTATATTTTCAATTTTTTTATTTTTTTGTATTTTGTTTAATATGAAGAATTGCGAAAGAAAGAAAAACAAAACAAAGAGAAAGATCGCAGAGAGAAAAACAAAATAAAAGACAATAATTGAGATGGCAAAAAGGTAACCTTTATTCGAAAATATCTTCCAAATACAATGCTCCTTCTTCTCCACAATATGCTCAAAACGAAATTACAATTGCAGAAATTTAAAGAGAAACTAAAGAAACCCTAATCTCCTCGTCTCTGAATGGCCCTCTCTGTTGCTCTACAGGGGTATTTATAGGCACTGGAGGAAGTAGAGTCCAGGTGAAACTCAGCCACGAAATCTGGTATTCAGCCTCATCCATATTGCCGCGGAAAAGCGGCTTAGGCCGCGTTTCCGCGGCCATAGTCTTATCCCTCCGTCCATCTGGGCCTATCCATTTAGATCTGGCATCTCGACTTTTTAATTTGAAATTTGGGATAATTTGAGAAGCAAGTTACCCTAAATTCAAATTTCTTCCAAAACGAATTTCATCCTTGCACTCTATTTATCCTCATCCTGCAAGCATTTAGGGTTGAATAGAAGTCTATCCCTTCCCTCTTTTTAGTATTTGCAACATTTGCACTTTGTAATTGCAATTTTGACATTTGGTAATTGCACTTTTGCACTTGGGCTTGGACATGGGCTTTTGGGCTTCATTTAGGCTTTTATTCTTTATTTAAATAAATACTCAAGGCCTGCACAAATTAAATAACAAAACATTAGTAATAGTGCATGATTATAGGAATAAATATGAAAATGTGATAGTAAATGTAATGACAATTATGCATTTTTTACTACCTATCACACCCCCACACTTATCTTTTTGCTCGTCCTCGAGTAAAAATCAAAAAGAAAAAGAAAAACTAATCTAGCTAACTCACTTTCGTAGGAATCACGGTTGCACTTAGTATGTGCAACAAGCCGTTAAACCCTAGGTTAACCTAGAGGACGAGTGTTGTCTCGTGAGGGTTTTCAGCAGATTACACCCACAAAATCCATAAAAAGAAAAATATTTGAAATACGTTTGAAGAGACTAAGTAGTCTATAAGTTTTAGGATTATCATTTTTATTCATTCTTAAACTTAGTCTTTATAAAGTAAATTGTTATCCATTTTAGGTAAGGATCAAAATTGAATTTTTGTATAGTCTTTTTCGTTACCAAAAGTCATATGCACCCTTGTGAATCTGGAATTCCTTAACTTGGACTTTCATGCCTTTTATTATTATTGTGATTATTTTTTCTCTCTTCTTTTTTTTAATATGTATAACTCATCTAATTTTCTTTCGTGTAAGTAATCAAGGCTTCTTGAGGCCCTCATACCTAACTAATTGACTATTAGATGTGTTAATACATATATAATATTTCTTAGTTTTCTTAGGCTTTCTAATCCACCATGTAGCGAACTTAAAGTCGGTGACTCCCAAACTGGTTGGTTTTAGGGCACGGATGAGAAAACACCCCTCGGACTCAAATTCGAGTGAACTAGGCCACAAAACTAAGTATGCTTATTTATAAACTCACCTTTAGGCGTGAATACTTATGCTTCTTGAGGCACATGTATCCGTCTTATTTAGTGATTTTTTTAATTTTTTATTTTTTTATGAGGCACAAGGGTCTTTGTCTTAGAATCCTAAATATGCATTAGGTATGCACATTTCATTAAGGTAAAAATCAAGACTAATTACTTATTCAATTTCTCCTCCTATACCTAAAAATTAAACAATTTATTTATTTTGACCAAGTTTTTAGAAATCCTAATCATGATTTTCCTAATTCTTAAAACTAACTTAGATTTCTTTCAAAAGATAAGTCAAAATATTGTCCTTTTTATAATTTTTTTTGCAAATAAAGAGAAAAAGAATAAATTATATATATATATATATTTTTTTTATTTTTAATATATATATATTTTTACTTTACATACCCTTCCCCCACACTTGTCTCATGCATTGTCCCCAATGTAGGAATGAAATGCATGGATGCATGATTTGGCAGAGAGATAGAGTTACCTTTAGTTTTGACTAAACGTACATATACCTTGAAGTAGATTTAGTTTTGATGATTTTCATATTTTGGTAAGGAATTTCATATTTGAGCTTAAATGCCTTATTCCAAGACTTTCGTTGATTACATGACTTTGTACACTCACATTACTTGATGTTTACTCATGATTTGTTTTCATAAGATTATATGAGCTTTATTACTATTTGAGTGTTGATGATTGTGTGATTTTCATATTTTCATGGACATGTTATTGTTTTATTCCTTACTTGAAGGATTTCGTACTAGTTTGCAAGATTATCATAAAACTAGTTGCGTTATTCTTCATTTGGTAGAGTTTTCAATTATATTAAAATTATTTTCAAACTTATTTTTGAAAACCCCTACCCATAATGGGCGGTTGGATGGGCGACCATGCCTTGTATACTCTTAATTGAAAAATCTTTATAACATGTGCATGAATGGGTGGTAGGTATGAGTTATAACTTGATTCTCATCATATTTTCAATTGGTATATCAATTGATATTTTCATAAGTTGTATACTCATATTTGATTTTCAATATATGTAAGCTTCATAACGTCAAAAAGTATCAATTTCTATTAGTATTTACTTTTTCATACATAGATATATGATTTGATTGTGCTTATTATATCTTTCTATCTTAAAGCACAAATGTTGTTTATGTTAAGCTTGATTTACTCCTAAATGACTATTAGTTTTAAAATTGGTATTTTATACAAGCTTATGCATCATTTTCATTGGTATTTCATAAAGGGGAGAAAACTTCATGTTTTAGTTTTCAATCGATTGTATTTTCAATTGGTATCTTACTCCTACTCTTTATGATGAAAAATGACCTTATTTGGTTTATTATTTTTCAATTGGTTTCCTATGCTTCAAAATGAAAAATATTTTAATTTGAAATATGCCAACATTTTTAATATTGGTATCAAAAATCTTAAATTGGCTTTATTCTAAATTTTGGCATCTTTATTGCAAAATGAATTGTTTAACCAAATAGTTGGTTTGTTTTTCAATTGGCATCATATTTCATTTTAAAATTGGTATCCATATTGAAATTAGTTATGTTTAAATAAATATATTTGGTTTTCACTTTCAATTGATATCAAAATTATAAAATATTCTCATTTGGTATCAAAATTACAAAATGTTTACAATTGGCATCATGATTTATAATATACATAAATATTTCAATTGATATCAAAACATACAATGTTTCATTTTCCATTGGTATCAAAAGTTTACACGACATTTTCCCATTGGTATCTTTCGGTATCTTATAAAAATTTTATTTATTTTCAATTGGTATCATAAGTTGGTATCAAATGTTTTGATTTGTATTGCCTATATGCAAGGGAAGCTTAACATCTTCTCTATTTATATATATTCATGTTGAGTGTATCTCACATTGACGAGCTTGACCGCTCTTCCCTATGTCTTACGCATGTGTAGAAGGAGCTTCACATCTCCTTTTATACATTGTATATTATGTTTTATGTGGTTAGAGTTTAGTCATCTCTTTTCATATAAATGCATGTATGCAGGGGGAGTTAACTTCACGTCTCTCCTCTTCATGAATGTATATAGCATATACACCTTTACTGTTTTAATTTATGACAAGAAAAATATGATTTATGTCTTTAATGTTTGTACCCCTTTGTTGATGAATTAACAAAAAGGGGAAGAGAAATTTGGAGTTTTATATATGCATGTTTGTTTTATTTGTTACCTTTTACCATTGGTATCAAGATTGGTATCAAGAGCATCTTCTGTTGTATCTTTTGTTGATATCAAGAGCATGTTTATTTCATTGATATCAAAGATTATCATTATGCATATTTATGTTGAGCATTCATTGCATATCTTTATTGTTTATTGCTATGCATGAGTCAAGGGGGAGCTTCTATGACGCTTAACTTTAATCCATGCATATATAACACCATGAGTTTTGTCATCATCAAAAAGGAGGAGATTGTTGGCCCAGAGGTCCTTCACTCTAGTTTTGATTATGATTAACTCATGTAGTTATAGTTTGCTAATAATCTTGTAATATTTAGTTTCAAATATTTGATCAAGATATTAGTAGGTGATTAGCTTCAACAAAGATGTTTTGGAGTTTTCACATGGTGATTCAAGAGCTCGAGCGTCAAGTTCACATCTAGCACTCGGTTGGAGTCAAGCTCGTTGGATCGAGTCAACTTGGAGACGGAGTTCTACAAGAAGATCTCGGTTGGTTTAGCTTAAGATTATATTTAGATCTTGTGTAAAGGTAGATAGTGTTGATATGCTCAAGTTCACAATACACACACTTGTTCAAAGTTTCATTTTTGATTTTTTAGTTTAACCGGATCTTGGTTTTCAAGTCAAAAACATAGATATAATATCTTTTATGTATAATAGATTCTATCCATATACAACATGTGTAAAAGTTGTTTAAATATCATGTTTTTGTATTTGCATGAGTTTTGGAGAAAACGGTTTTCTATTTCAAAAATTCAAGTTTTAGAAAATACAGTTTTTGGCTTAAGGCAAAATTTCAAAGACACAAAAATGGTTCAGATTGTTTCTAATATGTGTTGAATTTTACTCACATATTTGTATTTCAAAGATATAATAAGAACTGATTTTTGTAAAATTTATGTGATTATATGGGATTTAAGTGAAGATAAAAACCCAAGTTTTTAATCCCTATAATTTAGACATGGATGTCTGCCGGTCGACCGGACCGGTCGACCGTAGCAGAAGTCGGTCGACCGTCCGATCGACCGACGTGCACAGGACGTGACGCAGCCTGGGTTGGTGGGCCGGTGACCGGGCGGTCGACCGGCCAGAGAGCTCTGCTCTCTGGAAATGGCCCTGAAAGTACACCTAGAGGGGGGTGAATAGGTGTACGGCTAATCTAATGAACTAAATGCGGAAATTAAAAACTTAATTGCAACAACACTTAATGCAACCAACGAGTGTAGCCGAATTCCCGGTGAAGGGCTCTGGACTAACTCCTCTTGATTTCTCTGAATAAGAGTTGAGGCGCTATATGAAGCTCTCGTGGTTAAGCACAAGTGAGGCACACACAAACAAGCCAAGCATATAATATGAATGAGCAATATGAAATGATGCAAGCACAAAGTAAGAGAGAGAGAGAGAGTAAGAGTTAATGGATCAAACGCAAACACACGAATATGTTTCGAGGTTCGAGCACACAGCTCTATGTCCCCGCCTTCACACAGAAGGATTTCCACTAACTTGTCCACACAGGACTCCCACACAGGGAACCTCCACTGAGGATTTAGGGCAATACAATAACCGGGAGTACACAACTCCTCTCTCGACCGAAACAACGTCTACACTTAGAGGCTAGGCACAAAGCCACACAAATCAACCTCACAATTGAGGGATAGGCACAAAGCCAATACAACCAATCAACCTCTCACTAGAGGGATAGGGCACAAAGCCACCACTCTACAAATCAACCTCTACACAAGAGGGATAACACAAAGTAGGAGGGTTTACAACTTAGTGATCAAAAGACCACAAACCAATTCTTTCTCACTTACACAAAGATCCTAATAGATAGGTAGATATGATAAGCTCAAGTGAGAAAATAAAGTGTTTTGAACAAAGAAAATCACTTGGAAAATCTCCAAATATAGAATTTTTAGACCAAAAACAAATTCCCAAAAGACTATTTTCTTTGAAATAAAAAACACTTTAAAAACAATTAAAGATTAAATCTTTGAAGCTCTAAAACTCTTTTTAAAACTTGAAATAAAACACTAGAGAATGGGAGAATTTTGCTCTTGAAAGTCTTATTAAAAACACCCAAGAGATGGGGTATAAATAGGCCCAAAACAGATTTGCCCGTTGGTTGGCAGAAAGGTCAATTTTGACCTTCCGGTCGACCGGCCGGTCGACCGGCCAACGGTCAAATTTTTGACCGTTGAGCCTTCCGGTCGACCGCCCGGTCGACCGGCCCTGAACCAGAGAGCAACAGCTCTCTGGTGGTCGACCGCCCGGTCGACCGGGGCAACCCGAGAGTGGGATGCCTTCAGTCGGTCGACCGCTCGGTCGACCGGCCAACTGATACGGCCTTGTGCACGTTCTTGTGCACGTCCGGTCGACTGTGCCGGTCGACCGGCTCCTGATCCGGTCAACCGGTCCAGTCGACCGCCAGAGCCTGGCAGGGTTTTTAAGGGATTAGAAAACTAGGTTTTTAATTACCAAATAAATCCCATAAAATCTCTAAAAATCCACAAAAATAAGTTCAGTATAATACATTGATATACAAACATGGTTGAGTAAAATCAAACCATGTTACAAACATTTTGAACTATTTTTGTAACTTAAAAATTTTGCCAAAAACCAAAAATCATATTTTCTAAAACTTGGAATTTTCAAATGGAAATCCGATTTTTTCAAAACTCATCCAAATACAAAAACATGATATGAAACAACATTTAGGCATGTAGTATATGGATATATCAAAATACATGAAAGATATATATATAATATATATATATATATATATATATATCAATGTTTTTGACAATAATTCCAAAAATAGGTTTTGTTAAAATACAAAACTCCAAATACATGAATAGGCATATCAAAATAAGTTTGTCTAAGTATATGAAGCATACATGTATATAGAACAAATCTAATATACATTAAACCATGTAAACTTATTTTGATTCTATCTATTCATGAAAACCAAGATCGGTTAAACCAAAAACCGAAAACCAATAAACATGAAACTAGAAACAAGTGTGTGTGTTGTGAACTTGAGCATATCACACTATCTAATCTTTAACAATGGATCTAAACACTAAACTAAACACTGTACCGAAGTCTTCTTGTAGAGCTCCGTCTCCAAGTCGACTCGATCTAAATGTGATCCACCGAGCTTGACTCCAACGAGTGTTAGGGTATGAACTTTGACGCTCGGGCTCTTGAATCACCATGTGATAGCTCCAAAACTCCTTTGTTAAACCTAATCACCTACTAGTATCTTGATTAAGTATCTGAAACTAAATATCACAAGATTATTAGTAAACATAAATACATGAGTTAATCATCATCAAAACTAGAGTGGAAGGCCTCTGGGCCAACAATCTCCCCCTTTTGATGATGACAAAACTCATGGAGTTATATATGCATGGATTAAAGTTAAGCTTCAAAGAAGCTCCCCCTTAACTCATGCATAGCAATAACCATAAGATATTCAATAAAGCACATGATACTAAACAATGTATGCATCAACTAGGAGAGAGAAACATGCATAACACAAACATATGTCTCAAAAACCTTCTCCCCTTTTTGTTTAAACTCTCAAAATCATTTTTCTCACATACACAAACTCAATATATGCAAAAACACAAATATGCATATATAAACTCAAAATCTTTCTCCCCCTTTTTGTCAATCATCAACAAAGGGTCAAAGAAAACAATATTCTCCCCTTTTTGTTTTAAACAAAAAAAATATCAATAAGGGGTGAAATCAAAACAAAACATTATGATACCAATTTAAAAAAATATATATCAATTGAGTACGTCATGATATCAATGAAATATACCAATTGAAAGTACATAATGTGGTACATAAAACAAATATTTTTAATATAAATTTAAATACCAATTGATACCAATTGTAAGTAAATACCAATTAAATATCAATTGTAAATAAATCATTTTGAGCAATTCAATCAAAAAAAATTTATATTAATAAAACATACCAATTGTAAGTAAACTTATAGATAATCTTGATACCAATTTGTAAAGATTAGTACCAATTGAAAGTAATTTTTCATTAAAAGCATATGATACCAAAAATAATCAATATCCTTTTCTTTTAAATCATTTTTAACATAAACTGTGGGAGTAGAATAACAAATAATTGAAAGGTGAAATACGAATTTTCTCCCCCTTTATGAAAAACTAAATAAAATGATGTATAAGTTTGTATATGATACCAATTGAAACATAATCAATTGAAATAAAATAGTCATTTAAGAAATCAAGCTTAGCATAAGCAAAATTTGTGCTCAAAGAAATAGAGATATAATAAGCACAAATAAAGCATATATATGTATGAAAAATTAAATACCAATCGAAATTGATACTATTTGAAGTGTAAGCATACATATATAAAAACATATATGAGTATACAAAAAGAATGTCAATAGTGATACCAATTGAAAAGATCAATGATACCAATTGAAAACAAAATAAGATTAAGTGTATAACTCATATTACCAACCTCCCATTTCATGCACATGTTTTAAAAGAATTTTCAATAATAAGCATACAAGGCATGGTCGCCCAACCAATCGCCCTTCAATGGAAAGGGTTTCAAAAATAGGTTTGAAAATAGTTTAGCATAATTGAAAACTCTTCCAAAATGAAGAATATGAACTAGTTATATGAAAATTTTGTAAACTAGTACGAAATCCTTCAAGTAAGGAAAAACAAAAAATATATTTTTCATGAAAATATGAAAATCACATGATCATTAAACACTCAAGGATCTATAAAGCACAAATTGTACTCATGAAAACAAAATCATGAGAAAACATTAAATAATATGAGTGTACAAGTTATGTGAAAAACATAATCATGAAAATAGTCAATTTAGCTCAATATGAAATTCCTTAAAACATGAAAATCATCAAAACGATTTAATCTTCAAGGTATATGTATGTCATGTACAAACTAAAGTATACATACATATCCAAACATAAACGAGTCACAAAAGTATATGCATGAAGGCAAGTGGCTCAAGGATGTATATGTAAAGCTAATAGTTTAGACAAAATAGACATATACATGAAGCTAAACATATAAACATGAAAACATGTATAAAATGGGAATACAAGTCAAATGCATGAATCATCAAAACTAGGCTATACTAGTACATCTAATGGGTACAAATGAACGTTCAAGCACAAACATATAATAGTTTATTTGTGGCTCATTAGTTGTACAAGTATATATCCAAATTTTAATGAAAACTAACATCTAAACATGTAATCAAAACATGAAGCATAGAAAACAAAACAAAAACTCATAAACATACATATGATCATTATGTACATGCACATGCATAGATCTAGGACATACACATTAGTTAAAACAAATGTGAGAGCACAAAGATATAAATCCATATTAAACATGGGTGTCTCAAATAACTAAACATGTATATCACTAATCTAAATATCATGGCATATAACATACTAATCATGAAACATCAAAACATGTTAAAAATCAATGACATGAAAAGCATGTAAACAATAAATGAGGAGTAAGAGATTGTTACCAAAACCGAAGAGGCAACTCTCCATGTCTCAAAAACAAGGTGGTCCTCCCACCAAACTCCCCTTGAAAGTGATGCATCCAAATTGTCCTCATAAAGCTAGGAACGCATCCACCTCAAGGTACCATCGCTCTCACGTCATGCGAGAGCCCACACCTACATCAAATACAATAGGGGTGGTCTTTGGTACCCATACTCTTTTGGGTCCATGGGGGTTAGCACCTTTCCTAACCCAAACAAATTTAGTTGCTAAATTTGAGTCATGTATACGATCATAACAAAATTTAGCAAGGTGGCCCTTACGTCCACAATGTGTAACATACACCGTGTTATGGGAGTGAACGTGGGAAGCATATGCATGCCGTGATTTGTGTGCATGCAAAGATGGAACTTGTTTCTTTCGAAACAAAGATTCCAAACGTGTATGATTAATGGCACATTGGCTCAAAGTGGAGCCCAAACAATTCACACTCTTCTTTAACAAACATATATCATTATCAATTCTAGAAGAAGAGGTGCATGCAATAGGTAGGCTAGAAGAAGCTACACTAGCATGACAAACATGTGTGTCTATATCATTTTAAAAAACAATGTTTTTATTAGAAACCAACTCTAATTCTTTTGAAATAGAAATAATTTTGTTTTTCAAAGAATCATTCTCTTTTAAAACAAAATCAAGTTTTGAAGTTAAAGATTCATTTTTCTTCAAAACATTTTCACAATCATTTTTGCTTTTTAAAATTTTATTTTCATTAAGTGCAAGTTCAAGTTTAGATTTCAATGAATCTCTTTCATTAGAAATCTCCACTTTCTCTTGCAAAACCAAGTCTAGTTTTGAAAGCAAATCTTTATTTTCATTGTTAAGTCTAAGACTTTTCTTTTTCAAAAGATTATATTTTTCAAGCAATTTTTCACATACAATTAATAGTTCTTCATTCAAAGCATTTAGATCAACATAGTCATTACATGAAGAACTAGCATCATCACTATCTAATTGAGTTTCCGAGTATACCTCAAGGGAGTCATTCCCTTGAACCATGTAGCATTATTGCTCGGATTCTCCACTAGATTCATCCTCCACAATGTTGGGCGTTTGTAGCTCGGGGGAGGTCAACGTGTTCCACACTGCAAAAGCGGAATCACAGTTAGAAACTAAGCACAAATATTCTTTATTTAGCGTGCTTCTAAGTGCCTCAAGGGCTTGTGCATTGGCCTCTATATGCTTGCTATTACCAAGATAGGATTTCTTGGTAGCGACAAGGAAAACATGCAAGCCTAGGATTTTTAAATACATGGACATTCTAAATTTTCACATGTCAATGTTGGAGACATCAAACATGGGAGGTGACAAGCAATCCATGAGTGTGTGTAAACAATATACGTGTGCAAATGCAAATGATGGATTAGCAAACCAAGATAACACTCTTAAGTGTTAAACCAAATATCAGGAGCGTAGGCTCTGATACCAATTGAAAGTACACCTAGAGGGGGGTGAATAGGTGTACGGCTAATCTAATGAACTAAATGCGAAAATTAAAAACTTAATTGCAACAATACATAATGCAACCAACGATTGTAGCCGAATTCCCGGTGAAGGGCTCTGGACTAACTCCTCTTGATTCCTCTGAATAAGAGTTGAGGCGCTATATGAAGCTCTCGTGGTTAAGCACAAGTGAGACACATACAAACAGGCCAAGCATATAATATGAATGAGCAATATGAAATGATGCAAGGCACAAAGTAAAGAGAGAGAGTAAGAGTCAATGGATCAAATGCAAACACACGAATATGTTTCGAGGTTCGAGCACACAGCTCTACGTCCCCGCCTTCACACAGAGAAGATTTCCACTAACTTGTCCACACAGGACTTCCACACAGGGAACCTCCACTGAAGATTTGGGGCAATACAATAACCGGGAGTACACAACTCCTCTCTCAACCGAAACAATCTCTACACTTAGAGGCTAGGCACAAAGCCACACAAATCAACCTCACAAATGAGGGATAGGCACAAAGCCAATACAACCAATCAACCTCTCACTAGAGGGATAGGACAGAAAGCCACCACTCCACAAATCAACCTCTACACAAGAGGGATAACACAAAGTAGAAGGGTTTACAACTTAGTGATCAAAAGACCACAAACCAATTCTTTCTCACTTACACAAAGATCCTAATAGATAGGTAGATATGATAAGCTCAAGTGAGAAAATAAAGTGTTTTGAACAAAGAAAATCACTTAGGAAATCTCCAAATAGATATAGAATTTTTAGACCAAAAACAAATTCCCAAAAGACTATTTTCTTTGAAATAAAAAACGCTTTAAAAACAATTAAAGACCAAATTTTTGAAGCTCTAAAACTCTTTATAAAACTTGAAATAAAACACTAGAGAATGGGAGAATTTTGCTCTTGAAAATCTTTTTAAAAACACCCAAGAGATGGGGTATAAATAGGCCCAAAACAGATTTGCCGTTGGCTGGCAGAAAGGTCAATTTTGACCTTCCGGTTGACTGGCCGGTCGACCGGCCAACGGTCCAATTTTTGACCGTTGAGCCTTCCGGTCGACCGCCCGGTCGACCGGGCCCTGAACCAGAGAGCAACGGCTCTCTGGCCGGTCGACCGCCCGGTCGACCGGGGCAACCCTAGAGTGAGTTACCTTCAGTCGGTCGACCACTTGGTCGACTGGCCAACTGATACGGCCTTGTGCACGTTCTTGTGCACGTCCGGTCGACCGTGCCGATCAACCGGCTCCTGGTCCGGTCGACCGGTCCGGTCGGCCGCCAGAGCCTGGCAGAGTTTTTAAGGGATTAGAAAACTAGGTTTTTAATTGCCAAATAAATCCCATAAAATCTCTAAAAATCCACAAAAATAAGTTCAGTATAATACAGTGATATACAAACATGTTTGAGTAAAATCAAACCATGTTACAAACATTTTGAACTATTTTTGTAACTTAGAAATTTTGCCGAGAACTAAAAAACGTATTTTCTAAAACTTCAAATTTTCAAATGGAAATCCGATTTTTTCAAAACTCATCCAAATACAAAAACATGATATGAAACAACATTTAGGCATGTAGTATATGGATATAAATCCAATATACATGAAAGATATATATATATATAATATATATATATATATATATATATATATATATATATATATAATCAATGTTTTGACAATAATTCAAAAATAGGTTTTGTTAAAATACAAAACTCCAAATACATGAATAGGCATATCAAAATAAGTTTGTCTAAGTATATGAAGCATACATGTATATAGAACAAATCTAATATACATTAAACCATGTAAACTTGTTTTGATTCTATCTATTCATGAAAACCAAGATCGGTTAAACCAAAAACTGAAAACCAATAAACATGAAACTAAAAACAAGTGTGTGTGTTGTGAACTTGAGCATATCACACTATCTGATCTTTAACAATGGATCTAAACACTAAACTAAACACTGTACCGAAGTCTTCTTGTAGAGACGGAGAAGTCTTCTTGTAGAGCTCCGTCTCCAAGTCGACTCGATCCAAATGTGATCCACCGAGTTTGACTCCAACGAGTGCTAGGGTATGAACTTTGACGCTCGGGCTCTTGAATCACCATGTGATAGCTCCAAAACTCCTTTGTTAAACCTAATCACCTACTAATATCTTGATTAAGTATCTGAAACTAAACATCACAAGATTATTAGTAAACATAACTACATGAGTTAATCATCATCAAAACTAGAGTGGAAGGCCTCTGGGCCAACAGGCCCCGGTCGACCGGTCGACCGACCGATCGGCAGAGAGCTGCTGCTCTCTGTATCCAGTCCCAGTCAACCGGAGGCACAACGATCATAAAAATGACCGTTGGGCCGGTCGACCGAGCGATTGGCCGGAAGGGCAAAACTGCCCTTTCCTACTGCCAACGGGCAGATTTCATTTGGGGCAACATATACCCCATTTCTTGAGCTTATTTGGATAAGATTTCAAGAGAGAATTTACACATCTTTTAAGTGTTTTCAGCAAAAAGTTTTGAGTTCAAAAGATTTATCTTTGTTTGTTTTTAAAGTGTTAGAATTTCAAAGAAAATAGAGTCTTTTGGGAATTGGTTTTTTTATCTAAATTTCTATATCTTTTGGAGAATTTACCAAGTATTTTTCTTTGTTCCAAACACTTTTATTTCTCACACTTGAGCTTATCAATCTATCCTATCTATTAGGCTCTTGTTTTAGTGAGAAAGAATTGGTTTGTGGTCTTTGAGTTCACCAAGTTGTAACCCTCCTTGATTTGTGATATCCCTCTTATGAGAGGTGATTGTGTTGATATCCCTCTAGTGAGAGGTGATTGTGGAAGTTGCGTTGGAATCCCTCTAAGTGTAGAGGTGATTGTGATTGTGTGGCTTTGAGCCTTATCCCTCTAGTTAGAGGTTGATAATTTTTTGGCTAAGTGCCCATCCCTCTAAGTGCAGAGGTGATTGTTTTGTGCCTTGCCTCTAGTGAGAGGTTGTATTGGTTGAGAGAGGAGTTGTGTACTCCCAAATTGTATTTGCCCAAATCCTCAGTGGAGGTTCCCTGTGTGGGAAGTCCTGTGTGGACGAGTTAGTGGAAATCTTTCTGTGTGAAGGTGGGGACGTAGAGCTGGGTGCTCGAACCTCAAAACATATCTTGGTGTTTGCGTTTGATCCACTATCTCTAACTCTCTCTTATATTGTGCCTTGCATTGATTCATATTGTTCATTCATTCTTATATGCTTGGTATTGTTTGTTTGTGTGCCTCACTTGTGTTCAACCAAGAGAGCTTCATATAGCACCTCAACTCTTATTTAGAGGAATTTAAAGGAGATAGTCCAGAGCTCTTCACCGAAAATTCGGCTACACTCTTTGGTTACATTAAGTGTGTTGCATTTAGTTTTATTTGTCATTAGATTAGCCATACACCTATTCACCCCCCCTCTAGGTGTACTTTCAATTGGTATCAGAGTCTACGCTCCTGATATTAGGTTTAACCACCTAGGAGTGAAATCTTGGTTAGCTAATCTAGTATTTGCATTTGCACACATATTGTTTACACTCATGGATTTCATAACCCCTCCTATGTTTGATGTTTCTAACATCGACGTATGGAAGATTAAGATGAGTATGTATCTCAAGACCATAGGTTTGCATGTTTTCTTTGCCGCTACCAAGAAATCCTATCTTGGTAATAGCAAGCATATAGAGGCCAATGCACAAGCCCAAACGGCACTTAGAAGCACACTTAACAAAGAATATGTGTGTATGGTTTCTCATTGTGATTCCGCTCTTGCAGTGTGGAATACTTTGACCTCCTCCAAGCTTCAAACGTCAAACATTGTAGAGAAGGAATCTAGTGGAGACGAGTCCGACCAATATTGCTACATGGTCCAAGGGTGGCTCCCTTGAGGTAAACTCAGACACCCATCTAGATAATTATGCTACTTCTTCAGGAGATGATATTATTGATGCCGATGCATTAAATGAAGAACTTTCTATTGTTTGTGAAAATTGCTTGAAAAATATAAAGTTTTGAAAAAGAAAAGTTTTAGATTAAATAAAGAAAATAAAGATTTGTTTTCAAAACTTGAATTAGCTTTGCAAGAAAAGGTTGAGATTTCTAATGAAAGGGGTTCATTGAAATCTAAACTTGATCTTGCCCTAAAAGAAAATGAGATTTTGAAAAATAAAAATGATTGCAATGTTGTTTTGAAGAAAAATGAGGCCTTATCTTCAAAACTTGATTTTGTTGTAAAAGAAAATGAATATTTGAAAAATAAAATTGTTTTTATTTCAAAGGAATTGGATTTGGTTTCTAAGATAAACACTTCTTTGAAAAATGATATTGATACACATATTTGCCATGCTTCACCATCTAGTGTATCTATTGCATGGACCTCTTCTTTTTCTAAAATTGAAAATGATATATGTATGCTGAAGAAGAATGTTGATTGTTTGGGCTCCACTTTGAGCCAATGTGCCTTAAACCACACACGTTTGGAATCTATATTTCGAAAGAAACATGTTCCTCCGATACATGCACACAAACTACGACATACACATGCTCCTCACGTTCATACACATAACACAATGTATGCTCATGTGTACACTTGTACACATTGTGGACGTAAGAGCCACCTTACAAAATTTTGCTTTGATAAATTAATGATTCTAATTTTGCAAATAAATTTGTTTGGGTTAGGAAAGGTGCTAACCCCCATGGACCCAATAGAGTATGGGTACCAAAAGTCACTCCTATTTTTGATGTAGGTGTGGGCTTTCACATGACGTGAGATGCGTTGTGCCTTAAGGTGAATGCGTTCCGACCTTAATGGTGACTATTATGGATGCATCACTTTCAAGAGGAGTTTGGTGCGAGGACTACCTTGGTTTGGAGACATAGAAATGGTACCCTCATGATTTTGGTAACGATCTCTAACTCCAATTTATGTTTACATGCTTTCATTATTGATTTTAGCATGTTTTGATGTTTCATGATTAGTATGTTAAATGTCATGATATTTAGACCTATGACTTACATGCATAGTATTTGAGATACACCAATGTTCTATATGGATTTATATTATAGTGTTCTCATTTTAGTTTAGCTATGTTGCATATCATAGTTTAATACATGTGTATTTACATAATGATCATATTGATATATGTTTTGTTTCATGCTTCATGTTTTGATTACATGTTTAGATGTACTTTTTCATTAAAACTTGTGTATATATTTGTACAACTAGTGAGCCGCAAATAGATTATTATATGTTTGTGCTTGATTGCTCATTTGTACCGATTAGATGTACTTGTATAGCCTAGTTTTGATGATTCATACATTTTGACTTGTATTCTCTATTTTTGTACATGTTTTCATGTTTGTGATTAGCTCCATGTATATGTCTATTTTGTCTAAACTAATAGTTATATATATACATCCTTGAGCCACTTGCCTTCATGCAAATACTTTTGTGGACTCATTTATGTTTGGATATATCTGTATACCATTAGTTTTGACTAAACATACATATACCTTGAAGTAGATTTAGTTTTGATGATTTTCATGTTTTTGGTAAGGAATTTCATATTTGAGTTTAAATGCCTTATTCCATGACTTTTGTTGATTACATGACTTTGTACACTCACATTACTTGATGTTTACTCATGATTTGTTTTCATGAGATTATATGAGCTTTATTACTATTTGAGTGTTGATGATTGTGTGATTTTCATGTTTTCATGAATATGTTATTGTTTTATTTTTTACTTGAAAGATTTCGTACTAGTTTGCAAAATTATCATAAAACTAGTTGCTTTATTCTTCATTTGGTAGAGTTTTCAATTATACTAAAATTATTTTCAAACTTATTTTTGAAAACCCCTACCCATAATGGGCGGTTGGATGGGCGACCATGCCTTGTATGCTCTTAATTGAAAAATCTTTATAACATGTGCATGAATGGGTGGTAGGTATGAGTTATGCACTTGATTCTCATCATATTTCAATTGGTATATCAATTGATATTTTCATAAGTTGTATACTCATATTTGGTTTTCAATATATGTATACTTTATAACTTCAAAAAGTATTAATTTCTATTAGTATTTACTTTTTCATACATATATATATGATTTGATTGTGCTTATTATATCTTTTTATCTTAAAGCACAAATGTTGTTTATGCAAGCTTGATTTACTCTTTAATGACTATTAGTTTTCAAATTAGTATTTTATATAAGCTTATGCATCATTTTCATTGGTATTTCATAAAGGTGGAGAAAACTTCATGTTTTAGTTTTCAAACGATTGTATTTTAAATTGGTATCTTACTCCCACTCTTTATGATGAAAAATGACCTTATTTGGTATATTATTTTTCATTGGTTTCCTATGCTTCAAAATGAAAAAATTTTAATTTGGAATATGCCAACATTTTTAATATTGGTATCAAAAATCTTAAATTAGCTTTATTCTAAAATTTGATATCTTTTTGTAAAATAAATTGTTTAACAAAATAGTTAGTTTGTTATTCAATTGGTATCATATTTCATTTTAAAATTGGTATCCATATTGAAATTAGTTATGTTTAAATAAAAATATTTAGTTTTCACTTTCAATTGATATCAAAATTATAAAAATTCTCATTTGGTATCAAATTACAAAATGTTTACAATTGGTATCATGATTTACAATATACATAAATATTTCAATTGATATCAAAACATACAATGTTTCATTTTCCATTGGTATCAAAAGTTTACACGACATTTTCCCATTGGTATCTTAAAATTTTTTTGTTTATTTTCAATTGGTATCATAAGTTGGTATCAAATGTTTTGATTTGTCTTGCTTATATGCAAGGGAAGCTTAACATCTTCTCTATTTATATATATTCATGTTGAGTGTGTCTCACATTGAGAAGCTTGACCGCTCTTCTTTATGTCTTACGCATGTGTAGAGGGAGCTTCACATCTCCTTTTATACATTATATATTATACTTTATGTGGTTAGAGTTTAGTCATCTCTTTTCATATAAATGCATATATGCAGGGGGAGTTAACTTCACGTCTCTCCTCTTCATGAATGTATATAGCATATACACTTTTACTGTTTTAATTTATGACAAGAAAATATGATTTATGTCTTTAATGTTTGTACCCCTTTGTTGATGAATTGACAAAAAGAGGGAAAGAAATTTGGAGTTTTTATATAAGCATGTTTGTTTTATTTGTTACTTTTACCATTGGTATCAAGTTTGGTATCAAGTGCATCTTTTGTTGTATCTTTTGTTGGTATCAAGAGCATGTTTATTTCATTGATATCAAATATCATGTTTAAGCATATTTATGTTGAGCATTTATTGCATATCTTTATTGTTTATTGCTATGCATGAGTCAAGGGGAGCTTCTATGACGCTTAACTTTAAATATATAACTCCATGAGTTTTGTCATCATCAAAAAAGGGGAGATTGTTGGCCCAGAGGCCCTTCACTCTAGTTTTGATGATGATTGACTCATGTAGTTATAGTTTACTAATAATCTTGTGATATTTAGTTTCAGATATTTGATCAAAATATTAGTAGGTGATTAGCTTCAACAAAGGTATTTTGGAGCTTTCACATGTTGATTCAAGAGCTCGAGCGTCAAGTTCACATCTAGCACTCGGTTGGAGTCAAGCTCGTTGGATCGCGTTTGAATCGAGTCAACTTGGAGACGGAGTTCTACAAGAAGATCTCGTTTGTTTAGTTTAAAATTATGTTTAGATCTTGTGTAAAGATAGATAGTGTTGATATGCTCAAGTTCACAATACACACACTTGTTTAAAGTTTCATGTTTTGGTTTTTCGGTTTAACCGGATCTTGGTTTTCAAGTCAAAAACATAGATATAATATCTTTTATGTATATTGGATTCTATCCATATACAATATGCTTAAAAGTTTAAATATCATGTTTTTATATTTGCATGACTTTTAGAGAAAACGGTTTTCCATTTCAAAAATCTAAGTTTTGGAAAATACAGTTTTTGGTATAAGGCAAAATTTCAAAGACACAAAAATGGTTCAAATTGTTTCTAATATGTGTTGAATTTTACTCACACAAATTTGTATTTCAAAGATATAATAAGAACTGATTTTTGTGGAATTTATATAATTTTATGGGATTTAATTGAAGATAAAAACCCAAGTTTTTAATCCCTATAATTTAGACCTGGCTATCTGCCGGTCGACCGGACCGGTCGACCGTAGCAGAAGTCGGTCGACCAGTCCGATCGACCGACGTGCACAGGACGTGATGCAGCCTGGGCTGGTGGGCCGGTAGACCGGGCGGTCGACCGTCCAGAGAGCTCTGCTCTCTGGAAATGGCCCCAGTCGACCAGCCGGTCGACCGGCAGAGAGTTGCTGCTCTCTGTATCCAGTCCCGATCGACCGGGCGGTCAACCGGAGGCACAACGGTCATAAAAATGACCGTTGGACCGGTAGACCGGGCGGTCGACCGAAAGGGCAAAACTGCCTTTTCCGGCTGCCAACGGGCAGATTTCATTTGGGGCTATATATACCCCATTTCTTGAGCTGATTTGGATAAGATTTCAAGAGAAAATTTACACATCTTTTAAGTGTTTTCAGCAAAAAGTTTTTGAGTTCAAAAAATTTATTCTTTGTTTGTTTTTAAAGTGTTAGAATTTCAAAGAAAATAGTTTTTTGAGAATTGATTTTTGATCTAAATTTCTATATCTTTTTGTAGAATTTTCCAAGTATTTTTCTTTGTTCCAAACACTTTTATTTCTCACATTTGAGCTTATCGATCTAACCTATCTATTAGGATCTTGTTTTAGTGAGAAAGAATTGGTCTGTGGTCTTTGAGATCACCAAGTTGCAACCCTCCTTGATTTGTGATATCCCTCTTGTGAGAGGTGATTGTGTTGATATCCCTCTAGTGAGAGGTGATTGTGGAGGTTGTGTTAGAATCCCTCTAAGTGTAGAGGAGATTGTGGTTGTGTGGCTTTGAGCTTTATCCCTCTAGTGAGAGGTTGATCATTGTTTGGCTAAGTGCCCATCCCTCTAAGTGTAGAGATGATTTGTTTTGTACCTTGCCTCTAGTGAGAGGTTGTATTGGTTAAAAGAGGAGTTGTGTGCTCCCAAATTGTATTTGCCCAAATCCTCAGTGGAGGTTCCCTGTGTGGGAAGTCCTGTGTGGACGAGTTAGTGAAAATCCTTCTGTGTGAAGGCGGGGACGTAGAGCTGGGTGCTCGAACCTCGAAACATATCTTTGTGTTTGCGTTTGATCCACTATCTCTAACTCTCTCTCTTATATTGTGTCTTGCATTGATTCATATTGTTCATTTATTCTTATATGCTTGGTATTGTTTGTTAGAGTGCCTCACTTGTGTTCAACCAAGAGAGCTTCATATAGCACCTCAACTCTTATTTAGAGCAATTTAGAAGAGATAGTCCAGAGCCCTTCACCGGAAATTCGGCTACACTCTTTGGTTACACTAAATGTGTTGCATTTAGTTTTAATTCCGCATTATTTGTCATTAGATTAGCCATACACCTATTCACCCCCCTCTAGGTATACTTTCAATTGGTATCAGAGCCTACGCTCCTGATATTAGGTTTAACCACGTAGGAGTGAGATCTTGGTTAGCTAATCTAGTATTTGCATTTGCACACATATTGTTTACACTCATGGATTTCATGACCACTCCTATGTTTGATGTTTCTAACATTGACGTATGGAAGATTAAGATGAGTATGTATCTCAAGACCATAGGTTTGCATGTTTTTCTTTCCGCTACCAAGAAATCCTATCTTGGTACTAGCAAGCATATAGAGACCAATGCATAAGCCCTAACGGCACTTAGAAGCACACTTAACAAAGAATATTTGTGTATGGTTTCTCATTATGAGTGTGGAACACTTTGATCTCCTCCAAGCTTCAAACGCCAAACATTGTAGAGAAGGAATCTAGTGGAGACGAGTCCGACCAACATTGCTACATGGTCCAAGGGAATGACTCCCTTGAGGTAAACTCAGACACCCATCTAGATGATTGTGCTACTTCTTCAGGAGATGATATTATTGATGCTGATGCATTAAATGAAGAACTTTCTATTGTTAGTGAAAAATTGCTTGAAAAAATATAAAATTTTGAAAAAGAAAAGTTTTAGATTAATAAAGAAAATAAAGATTTGTTTTCAAAACTTGAATTAGCTTTGTAAGAAAAGGTTGAGATTTCTAATGAAAGGGATTCATTAAAATCCAAACTTGATCTTGCCTTAAAAGAAAATGAGATTTTGAAAAATAAAAATGATTGCAATGTTGTTTTGAAGAAAAATGAGGCTTTATCTTCAAAACTTGATTTTGTTGTAAAGAAAATGAATCTTTGAAAAATAAAATTGTTTCTATTTCAAAGGAATTGGATTTGGTTTCTAAGATAAACACTTCTTTGAAAAATGATATTGATACACATGTTTGTCATGCTTCACCACCTAGTGTATCTATTGCATGCACCTCTTCTTCTTTTAAATTGAAAATGATATATGTATGTTGAAGAAGAATGTTGATTGTTTGGGCTCCACTTTGAGCCAATGTGTCTTGAACCACACACGTTTGGAATCTATGTTTCGAAAGAAACATGTTCCTCCGATGCATGCACACAAACCACGGCATACACATGCTCCTCACGTTCATACACATAACACAATGTATGCTCATGTGTACACTTGTACACATTGTGGACGTAAGGGACACCTTGCAAAATTTTGCTTTAATAGAATTAATGATTCTAATTTTGCAAATAAATTTGTTTGGGTTAGGAAATGTGCTAACCCCATGGACCCAATAGAGTATGGGTACCAAAAGCCACTCCTATTTTTGATGTAGGTGTGGACTTTCACATGACGTGAGATGCGTTGTGCCTTGAGGTGGATGCGTTCCGAGCTTAATGGTGACTATTATGGATGCATCACTTTCAAGAGGAGTTTGGTGGGAGGACCACCTTGGTTTGGAGACATAGAGATAGTACCCTCATGGTTTTGGTAACGATCTCTAACTCTCATTTATATTTATATGCTTTCATTATTGATATTAGCATGTTTTGATGTTTCATGATTAGTATATTAAATGCCATGATATTTAGACCTATGACTTACATGCATAGTATTTGAGATAAACCCATGTTCTATATGGATTTAAATATTGTATTCTCACTTTAGTTTAGCTATATCATAGTCTAATACATGTGTATTTACATACTGATCATATTGATATATGCTTTGTTTCATGCTTCATGTTTTGATTACATGTTTAGATGTAGTTTTTCATTAAAACTTGTGTATATACTTGTACAACTAGTGAGCCACAAATAGATTATTATATGTTTGTGCTTGATTGCTCATTTGTACCCATTAGATGTACTAGTACAGCCTAGTTTTGATGATTCATACATTTTGACTTGTATTCTCTATTTTTGTACATGTTTTCATGTTTGTGATTAGCTTCATGTATATGTCTATTTTGTCTAAACTAATAGTTTATATATATACATCCTTGAGCCACTTGCCTTCATGCATATACTTTTGTGGACTCATTTGTGTTTGGATATGTATGTATACCTTTAGTTTTGACTAAACATACATATACCTTGAAGTAGATTTAGTTTTGATGATTTTCATGTTTTTGGTAAGGAATTTCATATTTGAGCTTAAATGTCTCATGGATTACATGACTTTGTACACTGATATTACTTGATGTTTACTCATGATTTGTTTTCATGAGATTATATGAGCTTTATTGCTATTTGAGTGTTGTTGATTGTGTGATTTTCATGTTTTCATTGACATGTTACTGTTTTATTTCCTTGAAGAATTTCGTACTAATTTGCAAGATTATCATAAAACTAGTTGTGTTATTCTTCATTTGATAGAGTTTTCAATTATACTAAATTTATTTTCAAACTTATTTTTGAAAATCCTACCCATAATGGGCGATTGGATGGGCGACCATGCCTTGTATGCTCTTAATTGAAAATTCTTTATAACATATGTATGAATGGGTGGTAGGTATGAGTTATGCACTTGATTCTCATCATATTTTCAATTGGTATATCAATTGATATTTTCATAAGTTGTATACTCATATTTGATTTTCAATATATGGATGCTTCATAACTTCAAAAAGTATCAATTTCTATTGGTATTTATTTTTTCATACATATATATATGATTTGATTGTGCTTATTATATCTTTCTATCTTAAAGCACAAATGCTGTTTATGCTAAGCTTGATTTACTCCTTAATGACTATTAGTTTTCAAATTGGTATTTTATACAAGCTTATGCATCATTTTCATTGGTATTTCATAAAGGGGGAGAAAACTTCATGTTTTAGTTTTCAATCGATTGTATTTTCAATTGGTATCTTACTCCTACTCTTTATGATGAAAATAACCTTATTGGGTATATTATTTTTCAATTGATTTCCTATGCTTCAAAATAAAAAATATTTTAATTTGAAATATGCCAATATTTTTAATATTGGTATCAAAAATCTTAATTGGCTTTATTCTAAAATTTCGTATATTTATTGCAAAATGAATTGTTTTACCAAATAGTTGGTTTGTTTTTCAATTAGTATCATATTTCATTTTAAAATTGGTATCCATATTGAAATTAGTTATGTTTAAATAAAAATATTTAGTTTTCACTTTCAATTGATATCAAAATTATAAAATATTCTCATTTGGTATCAAAATTACAAAATGTTTACAATTGGTATCATGATTTACAATATACATAAATATTTCAATTGATATCAAAACATACAATGTTTCATTTTCCATTGGTATCAAAAGTTACACGACATTTTCCCATTGGTATCTTAAAATTTTTTTGTTTATTTTCAATTGGTATCATAAGTTGGTATCAAATGTTTTGATTTGTCTTGCCTATATGCAAGGGAAGCTTAACATATTCTCTATTTATATCTATTCATGTTGAGTGTATCTCACATTGAGGAGCTTGACCGCTCTTCTTTATGTCTTACACATGTGTAGAGGGAGCTTCACATCTCCTTTTATACATTGTATATTATGTTTTATGTGGTTAGAGTTTAGTCATCTCTTTTCATATAAATGCATGTATGCAGGGGGAGTTAACTTCACGTCTTTCCTCTTCATGAATGTATATAGCATATACACCTTTACTGTTTTAATTTATGACAAGAAAAATATGATTTATGTCTTTAATGTTTGTACCCCTTTGTTGATGAATTGACAAAAAGGGGAGAGAAATTTAGAGTTTTTATATATGCATGTTTGTTTTATTTGTTACCTTTTACCATTAGTATCAAGATTGGTATCAAGAGCATCTTTTGTTGTATCTTTTGTTGGTATCAAGAGTATGTTTATTTCATTCATATCAAATATCATGTTTATGCATATTTATGTTGAGCCATCACTCTAGTTTTGATGATGATTAACTCATGTAGTTATAGTTTACTAATAATCTTGTGATATTTAGTTTCAGATATTTGATCAAGATATTAGAAGGTGATTAGCTTCAACAAAGGTGTTTTGGAGCTTTCACATGGTGATTCAAGAGCTCGAGCGTCAAGTTCAAATCTAGCACTCAGTTGGAGTCAAGTTCGTTGGATCGTGTTTGGATCGAGTCAACTTGGAGACGGAGTTCTACAAGAAGATCTCATTTGTTTAGTTTAAGATTATATTTAGATCTTATGTAAAGGTAGATAGTGTTGATATGCTCAAGTTCACAATACACACACTTGTTTAAAGTTTCATGTTTCGGTTTTTCGGTTTAACCAGATCTGGGTTTTCAAGTCAAAAATATAGATATAATATCTTTTATGTATATTGAATTCTATCCATATACAACATGCTTAAAAGTTGTTTAAATATCATGTTTTTGTATTTGCATGAATTTTGGAGAAAACAGTTTTCTATTTCAAAAATTCAAGTTTTGGAAAATACAGTTTTTAATTTAAGGCAAAATTTCAAAGACACAAAAATGATTCAAATTATTTATAATATGTGTTGAATTTTACTTACACATATTTGTATTTCAAACATATAATAATAACTGATTTTTGTGGAATTTAATTTTATGGGATTTAACTGAAGATAAAAACCCAAGTTTTTAATCCCTATAATTTAGACCTGGCTGTCTGCCGGTCGACCGGACCGGTCGACCGTAGCAGAATTCGGTCGACCGGTGCGGTCGACTGACGTGCACAATACGTGCACGCAGCCTGGGCTGGTGGGCCGGTCGACCGGGCGATCTACCGTCCAGAGAGCTATGCTCTCTGGAATGGCCCCGGTCGACAGCCGGTCGGCCGGCAGAGAGCTGTTGCTCTCTGTATCCAGTCCCGGTCGACCGGGCGGTCGACCGGAGGCACAACGGTCATAAAAATGACCGTTGGGCCAGTCGACCGGAAGGGCAAAACTGTCCTTTCCTGCTGCCAACGGGCAAATTTCATTTGGGGCTATATATATATACACCCCATTTCTTGAGCTGATTTGGATAAGATTTCAAGAGAGAAAATTTACACAACCTTTAAGTGTTTTCAGCAAAAAGTTTTTGAGTGCAAAAGATTTATTCTTTGTTTGTTTTTAAAGTGTTAGAATTTCAAAGAAAATAGAGTCTTTTGGGAATTGGTTTTTGATCTAAATTTCTATATCTTTTAGGAGAATTTCCCAAGTATTTTTCTTTGTTCCAAACACTTTTATTTCTCACACTTGAGCTTATCAATCTATCCTATCTATTAGGATCTTGTTTTAGTGAGAAAGAATTGATTTGTGGTCTTTGAGATCACCAAGTTGTAACCCTCCTTTGATTTGTGATATCCCTCTTGTGAGAGGTGATTGTGTTGATATCCCTCTAGTGAGAGGTGATTGTGGAAGTTGTGTTGGAATCCCTCTAAGTGTAGAGGTGATTGTGGTTGTGTGACTTTGAACCTTATCCCTCTAGTGAGAGGTTGATCATTGTTTGGCTAAGTGCCCATCCCTTTAAGTGTAGAGATGATTTGTTTTGTGTCTTACCTCTAGTGAGAGGTTGTATTGGTTGAGAGAGGAGTTGTGTACTCCCAAATTGTATTTACCCAAATCCTCAGTGGAGGTTCCCTGTGTGGACGAGTTAGTGGAAATCCTTCTGTGTGAAGGCGGGGACGTAAAGCTTGGTGCTCGAACCTCGAAACATATCTTTGTGTTTGTGTTTGATCCACTATCTCTAACTCTCTCTCTTATATTGTGCCTTGCATTGATTCATATTTTTCATTCATTCTTATATGCTTGGTATTGTTTGTTTGTGTGCCTCACTTGTGTTCAACCAAGAGAGCTTCATATAGCACCTCAACTTTTATTTAGAGAAATTTAGAGGAGATAGTCCATAACCCTTCATCGGAAATTCGGCTACACTCTTTGGTTGCACTAAGTGTGTTGCATTTAGTTTTAATTCCGTATTATTTGTCATTAGATTAACCATACACCTATTCACACCCCCTCTAAGTGTACTTTCAATATATATACACACACACGAGAATAAAACATGGCATGAATAAAGTAAATAAAAAATAATATGGATATCACACAGTAGAGTATGTGTCCAGTTAAGTATTCAATCAGGCGTCTATCACGATCTATATATCAAGCGGGTAGAGTCAGTCAGTATTAGAATCAGATGTCCAATCAGGTCAGGTGTAACATCAGGTGTCCAACATACATACATGTATCAGGCAAAGACAACCAATTTCAGTACATTATAAACAATTTATTATTATTATGTCAGCGAACACCAATTGTCACCTGTAATAGACGAATCCCATACTATGCCTATCACACATGTCAATCAGGATCCTAAGTTATTGAAACTGATCGGTTGGAGACATTGTCCATGCTTTAGGTAGGTTCCGTACATACCCGGAACCACGGCTAAGACTCCTGACGCTGAACCAGGCCCTACCGCAAGCAAGTCAAGGACATGTATAACATGTATAACAGGAACAAGAACAGGACGGGGTGTCAGTCACCCCCCGAGAACCCTGCAGTGGAACCCTCTTTCGGCTGCGCAACCTATATCCTAGGCCATCCAAAATACAGACGTTGTCTGCTCTATCAATTTTCCTAATCCCGGTGTAAGTTGTTTAATATCAGGTTATTTAGATTATCAAGATTATTTAATGTACATGTTACCTCGACCACTTGGATAACTCGGTGGGAAACATCGTCAACATGTGTAATCAGGATAGCAGTATAACAGGATATATAATATAATGTCAATGAATAGGATACCGGTATAACAGGAGATGTAACAAGTATAACATGAGAGTGTTGTTACCGAATACAATATTTTTCAGCAATTATGGTAACATGGATATATAGTTATCAGTTAGATATCATGTATAATCAGTTAAGTTCTTCAGGTAATCATGATATTTAAAATAAGTAATGACCAGCTGGCATGAATAGAATAATCTGGGCAATATATTTAATCAACTCAGATCCTCAAAGTCATCGATATATCCAAGTCTCAATATAGAAAATACATACTCATCTATATCCAACCAATCATCACTATCCAATCTTAATTAAAACCATCATACACTCTCACTTCCGTTAAGTTCAAACACAAGATCCGAAAATTCAAGTAACTAGTCAATTATGCATATACATGCCACCAGGTCAGGTCAAACAAATCTACGTCTATTCCTCAACCCAAGGTCAACTCCAACTCAATCGAGTCTACTAACAAATCTAAGTCCAATATCTCATTCTTTTAATAAAAAATCTCCAAATTAATCAATCATCAATATCTAACCACACTCTCACATGTTTTACCATTAATAAGAATAATCAAATCTACTAATAAGTCGCTCAGATATCAACTCGCATAACTTCCATCATGAACCAGTCAAATCTAATATCTAAATATAATTATAGTTTAAGTTACATCACCAATAGTTCCAATCCCAATCAAGATAATAACTAAGAAGTGGGACATCCTCAAGCTACATGAAATCTAGAAAGTCTCTGTACTCAAACCTCGATATCAACAAACATCATTACTCAGATAATTTATCAGTGAATATATTCAAATAAAATATTTGCAACTAATAATCCAAAATCAGGATTATGTGATAGATCAATATCAAGGTAAGGTATTCTCTAGTATGATCAGAACTCAGCTATTATTTATCTCATCTAAATGTGAATCAAGATCTTATATAAATCTCAAGTTGAACTCTAAATCCGTATATAAATCAAAGCATCGAGATAAATCAATCTTAAGGTAACATCTTATTTAATCCATCTTTATTGTCTCAATGAATTCTCGTCTGAAGTATCATTAAATAAATGTCCGATAAATATCTCAAATAAGTCTGAAAATATGAATCAGGTCAATCTGAAATCAATCCAAGTCATAGCCTAAGGTATATGACAACTAGCCTAGAATCAAAAATAATAATCCTCCACACATGTAATGATAATAATAAACACTCATATGAACTAACTATATAGGATGAGCACTCACCGAGGTCTCATGAAAAAATACATGTAATCACACTAGTAAAAAGTCAGATGATCACATGAAATGATACAGGTACTCATGCAGGTAAACTAAAGCAGATGGTCACATGAAATAAAGCAAGTAACATTTATATATCTGACAATAATGAATGAGAAAATAATACAAGAGCAAATACTCACAAGTATCATCTCCGTAAATTTTAGTAACATAATTACACAACAATATAAAATTATTTATTACAAAATTATTTATTACAAAATTTCTTTCTTGGAAATCTTTTATGAAAAAAATTTCAAAAAATATGTTAATTAAAATTATGAGTTGGTAGATCTTCACATGTATTTTTTTTTGAATTTGTGGTTGAATTTTGATATATAAAAATTTTTGAATAGTCATAATATAAACATGATTTTTAATAAGCTATTTATACCAAATAAATTGAGAAGATAGAATACTTACTTGAATTTGAACTCCCCTATCATGTTCCTCAATCTCTGCACTTCAAGAGCCCTTTTGTTCACGCTATGCTTGAAGAGAAAAGAAAGAAGGAGGCGGGGAGAGTTGGGTCATGATTTTTCTTTGGAGGTAGAAAAAGAAGTAGTTTAGCTTTTTACAGATTATTAGGGATTTTATAAATCAGATTTCAGTTGGGTTCAAACTGCTTGAGTGAGTAGTTTAAAATAAAATTAATTAAAGTTATGATTTTGAAAATAAGATTTGAATTTGTGTAAGTTAGGATAGATATGATTTTTGTTAGGATTTAGATTAGGATTATCCTAGATTTATTATTTGGTTTGCTAGGATGAAGATTTGATTAGATAGGATTTGGATTAGGTAGCTAAGACCTAGGATTTGAATTAAGATAGGATTATGGGGATTGGGTTTTAGGTTATAGGTTATTGTGTTGGGCTAGGAAAAGGAAAAGATATGAATAATAATAACTATAATAATAATAATACTAATAATCAAAAAGAGATAATAGTAATAATAATAATAAAATTTTCAACAATAAAATATTATCTAATAATACTTGGTAAAAATACTACCATTAATAATAATGACTAAAACAATACAATAAGAATAAGAATAATAACAATATCAATATTAACAATAATAGCAACTACAATAATAATAATAGTAACATGGTAATGAAAAAAATACTACCTAGTAATTAAAATGGTAATACTTAATAATGCTAAATATAAATATAAGGCCAAAATACCATTTACTATCTTAAAATAATTTGTACTATAAATCAAGTTAATAAATAATAATAAAATAATCAATAAAATAAAATAAATACTTTAGAAAAAAATACAGTATTTTAGATCAGGGATACTACAATTTATATATAAATGAGAAATAATATCCAATAATAGAAATACAATCACATCCTTAACAATCACCATAGTCTTAAGTATTGGCTGAAATTGTTACATATTGCCATTTCATATAGGTTTTTGAGATGTCTTTTCCGAAACTTGCCATAATATTGTTTCAGCCAATACCTGAAAAAATTTTAAATGAGTTTCACGCTTCAGCAAAAACAATTAAAGTAGGACAACAACCCAATTAAATCTCTAAAGTGCAGGGCCAATCAAACAACAACATGGCATTGTGAGTAGTGTGGAAAATAAAAGACGAAAGGAGTGGGAAACAATAGGTCAAAAAGTAGAAAGAAAAAAAAATGTATCATAGTTTATTCATATTTTAAAATTTTCAATGTCAAACTGGATTCAATCTGAACCCAAAACCATCAGAACCACTGAATCTGAAGTTGTAGATGAGGAACCGAAACCATATCAGATGGCAATTGTTACGGTGATCATATGCATCATCGTGAAACAGTAAAAATTCAAATTAAAAGCATTTTATGCCAGAAGTATGAATAATACTATGGATATGATGACAACATCATTGATTTATTAGCATATTAAATAGCATAGTGAACTAACCTAAACTGGAAATCCATTTTCCACCAAAAATTAATATCAGAATTTTCTTTACGCATGGGAATCAACCTGGTAGTTACTAAAAGTTTCGAAGTTGGCATCAGATTGTAATATCTATTGCTACTGCAATTTCATTATGGTTCTACTGTTATGTTATAAGATAGGAAGTAGAGTTTTAGTCCACAATTCATATTTATGTTTTTGTAATAAATTTAATAACGGAGGAAGCTCAAGATGACAAATCTATAAAACTAATCTTGCAAGTGTTTTCTTCCAATCGTACAGGAGCATGGCAGGACAATCAGACTAGATACACAGTTTTTCAGGACAGTGAGGCTACTAGAAGAGCAACCACTCTTATGACCATTTCAAAATTGATATGTGAACTATCCAAATCGTTGCCTCCAACAAAAAATAGCTCACTCAGGGGGCATCAAAATCAATATTCGGTAAGACCTTTTTAGAGCTTCAAATTTTCTCAATTGATGTTTAGATATTATCCAGCTGCTATAACAGCAAATGACCCAGGCAAGAACAATTACGCGTCAGCAACTGATTTATCGCCTCAGGCGACTGATGGGGGATGAGCTGCTCGTGACAACAATTATGCTATATAATATCAAGGTAATACATTCTAAACGTGATTTATTTTATTCTTTATGTACTTAATAAATCTGAAAACAGATTTTGCCACTTGCTATGTATTGTTCAAAAACTATTCAATTTTGGATAATAACTGGTAATAACATATCATACAAACTCTATGCTTCAATATAAATAAGTATTCTTAAACTCATCAGAGTTTAAACAATCATTATCACCTTGATATTAGGTCCATGTTAACTTTCCTGCATGTATTTGTAACAAACTATAAAATATATTTTGTGCACTCATAGTCCTACTGAAAAACAATCTGCTTTCAATATGAACCTTCTTGGTAATAACATATATATGGTAATTACATTGCGTGGATACCAAGTACTAGAGGTAAATACATCGTCTTAGCATCGAAGCTTATCAACAATCACAAATTATAGATGATGTAGATTTAATTAAGAAAGTTCAATGTAGTTATCAGTGGAAAATTTGTTGGTAAGAACAGCTGGCCTAAAAACTAGATCCTACTTTCTCAATATATTTCTTGAAGAATTCGAATAAATTTGTTAGTTCTTTTCTTTTAATATGAGAGTGAGATTTTTCTACTTACACTAGTTATATATATTCATTAACAATTAACATCTTCACTAAACCTTAATTGTTTCTGATAGCAGATACTAATGGCAGCACTGATCCTTACTTTAAGTAATCTAAGAGCTACAAGGACTGGTGTGTGAAATGAGTTCATGCTACTCTCCTGGAGACGATAGCTTGGACGGAACCATGAAATGTGTTCTGAACTTCTGATTAATCTGAGGACATTAATAAGACAAATTGTTTCAGTACCTCTTAATTATAACAGTGATAGTCATTTGCTAACAGATCACAACACCTAGTGATGAAAACTAGCCAAGACAGAAACATTTCATCAAAAATATAACACCACAAACTGATGGAGAAGACAAGCTAACCTTGACTCACAAAACGCACAAGAACCAACTCCATTCCAGACAAAAAAAGATCCTACATATGCTCTTAGTTCACTCCAGAGCTTTCACTGGTGGAAACAAAAGAGGTGGAAACAAAAGAATCAATCAGTGCAAATAATCTCCAATTACAAAATTAGTTATCATATATCTAAAATTCAACATGAAAAAAGATACCTTGGAATCTTATCCATCAGGCCTAGGGGGAGGATCAAAACGCATCCCTTTCATAGTAGCAATCTCTTAAACTGCATATCAGACTTTTGAAAGAATGCAGAAACTACGTCAAGATCCCACCTTGCACACAGTTGAAGCTAAGGTTGAACCCTTCCTTGCTTTTGTCTTCATCTGAAACCCCATTTGATTTTCAAAAATTCGACAACTATCACTGAGAAATGATAATTTCATAATAAACTGTTGACGAGCAAGAAATCAGAACCAACTCCAACATGGCATTTTCTCAAACAGTAACCTGCAAAAACCTAATGCAGGATTTGGGATGAGTTTCATCACAAATCCAAAACACGATAAGATAACCAATTGATGATTCAAGAAGGGCAACTGGATGAGAAAAGGACAACAAGCAAGTAAAGATGGAGAAGTTGGAGGCGATATACGTGCCGGCATGTTGCAGAGGGCAAAAGGCAGAGAGCAGCAGCAGCAGTTCCAGTTACGAAAGTGACAATACATGACTGGGCTTTAGTCCCACAATGGTTACTGAAAAACAATTGTTGTTCTGCAGGGATGAGAAAACATTTCCTAATCTTTTTCCTTCTTCCCTTCGTTGTTTGAAATTTGTATCTTTGAAGGGAGTCACCCAGGTACAAATTATTTTATTTCATTATGATAATATTTTTTGACTTCTAATTTCTCCAGAAACAAAAGATTGTTTGACTTTAGCTAATTAAATTTGGTTAGGGTTTACTTCCATATCTACCACCAACAAGATATTCTAATCTAAATATTACCCTTCAAATTCTGTTAAATTATTTATAACGCCACCAACTCACACCCTGCTGTTGCACTGACAATCTTACAAACAAACTGATGGTAAATTTTCCATTTTATTCTCTTAAGTTATCCCCAACTAGATATTTTTTTAAATGGTTATTTTCCTGTGGAGCTAGGTAACTGAACTGTGGTAACCAATAGAATTGATCCTCCATGGAGCATCCAATATACAAAACTATCGAGCTACCACCTGCCATGTTTGAATCCTCAAAAGATTCATATCTTGATCAAGTGAAGAGTAAGATCCATCAGAATCTCAAAAAACAAGGACAGAAAAAGAAAAAAAAAACAATAGGATAGAGGTAAAGCCCGGAAACTGGGATAGAGGCAGTCTGATTCACCTCAGTAAATAAACACAATTGAAATATTCAGATTCTAATGAAACTCAAGCTCTCATCAACTGGGGTAATGCTGTTAGAAATGTTATTCACACACCGAAAATAACTGATAATTATCAAGCAGAACAGTACATAAAAGAGAGATTCTTGTTACACAATTAAATTCTCTCTCTACAAGCAAATGCAGATAGCATGACAAAAGTACCTGCTGCGATAGTACGATTTTGAGCAGATCAAGGTTGAAAAGAAGGTACTGGAAGTCCTCTTTGGATTAATCCAAGGCACTCTATAGAGGAGACACTGGGCTTGAGAGTTTATTTGTTACCTACAGAACTAAAAGATGCCCTCACAGCTTTGCCCCAGTCTATTTTTTTTTGATGAGGAATACATACAAAGTAAATACTGCAGAAACAGTACACTACAGGGATGTAGTTTAGTACCAAAAACTTAATGGCCATTTCCAATTGTATAAATAACATTATTAAAAATATTTTATGCCTACCACATCCAATTCCAATGGTTCCGCAAAGACTTGAAGAGCTATGAACACCGGTACGTACATGGGGCATGTTCAATGATGTCACAGCCTTGGATGATGGAGGAATGCAACTAGAATGGAACTGTTAAAAGAAAAAATCATAGATCAGTAAGCAGCGGCTATGTCAATACATCAGAAAAGACTTATAACTTGTATTTTCATATACAATAAACATGTCAAATGCTTAAATATTTAGAATAGACACTTACTTTTTTTCCACATTGGTTAAGACCAAAAGTCTAAGCACGAAAACTAAACTATGTCAAGCACTTAACAAGCAAATTGGACAAATGAGGCACGAACTACATGTTTTCATAATAGCAGTATCAGTATCAGAAACATGTAACGTTCCTGACATCTTCACATTTTAGTCCAAAGTCCATCGCTACACACAGCAGTAAAATGGCCTCCAGAATTGATCTTTGAAATGGTACAGGTCCATTGCTAATGCAACCATTCTTCAGGTGCAAACTTGCCATATATACGGCAGCTACCAGTATATCGGACTATACTGGCTTAATCTTTTAACTGTGCTGCCCATAAGACAAAACTCAATGCACAGATATCCTACAGCTGCCAAATTTGACAGGAAATGATCCCTTGGTGGAAGGGAGTGCATATTGAATATGAATTTTTTCTTCATACATAGAACCATCTATGAGGTCCATGGAGTTGTCAGATCATGGATAAGTTCTGGAAAGTAGAACAAAATCTACATTGATCATCTTAGGATGTTGCAGAGCACCACACAACATCCTAAAAAGCTTTCAGGCATATGTGAGTAGAAAGGCGTGCCTGCAACTTGCATATAAGCCTCATAAATCTGGGCCTGGCAAAAATCAAATGTGGTTAGGTTCGAATGGTAAAGTACAGCTTCATTGTTTACACCAAACAGAACAGCAATACAGAAGTAAACATACAGAGATACAAACAATGCTAGTAAGATTCCGAAGGACCCAAGCATTCAAACGCATTAGAACAGTGTGATTGAATTACCACAATTTGGCAGGCGTAATCTGCCTCTAGTTGCATCTCCTTGAATTGGCGAACATACTGCAGGCCATAGCCATTACAAGCAGTGAACTTAGTGAACCACAGCTACCAACCTATCACTGGGCATTAGGAGGAAGAAAGAATCCTCTGCTATACATTCTTTTTGTGATCTATTTTTATATAAAATATAATAAAAAAAAATCCTTCTGTCTGACTGTGCATCCAAATCCAAATTACAGACAGCAGCCAACTCCAATGGGTTATCAGTATCAGATAGATCAGGCAAACCTTTGAGCAGAAGAAGCTCCCACAGCTCCTGCTAGAACATATAGCAAGGACTTGGGCTCAAGCAATTAGATTATATTATGACGAAAAGAATTACAATGTACAGAGAAATAATCTAGTCTTCAATGCATAGATTGAGCTATATGAAAATTGTTTGCAAGCACATATTTTTGATTTTTTAATATATAATTAAAAGAGAGTAATACGACATGGATGGAGGTAATACGACAAGATATAGAGGCTAAAGGTCTTAGTGAAGGCATATTGCTCGATAGGAATGAGTGGAGAAAGCTGATCAATGTGCCCGATCCGGCGTAATTCTCTTTTGGTTCATGTAGCCTACCCCAAATACTTGGGACAAATGGCTTAGTTGTTGTTGTTGTTGTTGTTGTTGTATATAATTAAAAGAGAGTGAATGAAGATCATGAGATCGTACTTTCAAAGTATTTGATATTTTAATGTACTTGAAGCTAGTGAATTAAATTTTCATGTAACTAGGAATAAACAAAAAAGCATGCTTCTAACCTTATCTTGAGAAGCAGCAGACCGAGACTGCATTGTTTGATTGGGATCATGGTGAGAGAATCAAGGGAATCCAGTGTCATCTGCCAATCAAAAGTAGTTAACGAACTGCTTGTACTAGAATGATATTTAATGTTACAATAAGCAACATTTCTATTTACACAAGGAATATAGGTTTTGTGATACTCAATTGGATCAAATTCTCTGACTGATGCTTCATAGCCATATTATCCATTTTCTAGCCCTGCAAAAAAAAGGACATCAGAAACTTAATTTTAAAAAAATATGCTACAACCCGAAGGAAGAATGAAGTTCGTGCATTAGAATAAAGCACTGAAATTTCTATGTTTCGACGTGCATTGCTGAGGATTTGAATCATTTGATATTGATTTGAATCACAATGACGTTCCTATGGTGATTATCAAAATCTAAACCCTGTAACCAAATTTTTGAGAGAATGGGCAAGGATCAAGACTCTAGATTTAATATATGTGTTTGTGAGAGAGAGAGAGAGAAATGTATCTTAGATGCTATCTAACGGAACTCTATCAGATGGCACATCAAAACTCCAACTTTCTTATCATTTTTTAATGATCCGATCACAGTTTATGATCTTCATGTCCTAAAACGTATACATATAAAAAATCACGTGGTCTGGAGTTCGTTTACTCATGTATCAAATGATTGAAAATTTAATGATTTTTCAACAATTGAACAAATAAAACCATTAGATCAATAATTAAATGAACTTCAATTCATGTGATATTTATATATATACATCTTAGAACATGAGGATTATGATGTGCGACTGGATCATGAAAAAATGATAAGAAGATTGAAGTTTTGATGTGTCATCTTACGGAGTTCTATTAGATGACATCTGATGTACATATTCTTCTCTCTATACACACACGCGTACAAAAAGAAAAACTAATAAAAAATATGTTAGTTAGCAATTCATATATTCTGAATAAAGAAAAGAAAAGAAAGAAAACTATCCAATACCTTGTCTCACCCTTAAATCCAGATGGCCTTATTTTTGAGTCTCCATCTTTCACCTTGGGCATTACTTAAATGAGTTCAAATTAAATTTGAAAATGAAGATAGAAAAAGGTTTAGGCTTTTTATGGTTTCATAGTTCCTTTCCCTTCGTTCCTACATACACAGCTTCTAAACTCCAAGATCTCCGAGCATAGACCTTTTATCACATTTCAGTCTCGATCTTCAATAATGTCAACCACCAACATCAGTCCTGCAGTCTCTGCCCAAAGACGCCACCTTCAAAGGTCTAAAAACCCTAATTGTAGAGAATAGTCACAAGGATAGGCAATCAAATTTGAGAATAGAAACGAAACTCACCTGTGCTGATCTGAACTTTGATATACATATGAACCCAGGGCAGCAAAGAACCTAATTCTGAAAGAAAGGGATGCTAGGAGGCAATGAAATCAAAAACCTTATTTTGGGAGAGCAACAAAAACTCTAATTGAGAGAAGAAAGAAAAGAAACATATGTATTGAGAATTGGGCATTATCTCATAAGGGCCCTAGGCTCTCCCTGTCCGTGGGATTTGAAATACCGAACGCGGGTCATCTATTATTTATGGACTTACACGAGTGATCCACACGCGAACAAAACCACACACGTGTCGACCACACATGTAGCTTCAGCCACACACGTTTAAGTTCGCATGTGTAAAAGTTACCCCCGCACCAACTTTACGCGCTCATATGGCATGTCGACCGACCATATCTCCCCTCGGTCCCGTGTAAGCCTATTGCAGCTGAGCTTTAGGCCAAATGGTGATGGGTTTTATTATTAGTAGTAGTATTGTTGTTGTTGTTATTAATTTTTGATAGGGTGGTGATAAATAGTAGTATTACTACTATTTTTATAAATAAAACACTAACTCTTAAAGTAGAGACAACAAATAGAATTATTATTTATTAATTATTAAATAAAAAATAGATTCCATTGTATTTCTTAATATTTAAATTAGATTTAGATGAATTTCAATGTGTACTTAAAACAAATAGATCATAACATGAATTAAAAATTAAAACATTTTAATGTCTAAGTTTCTAATTACAATCTATTATGTTTGCTTCACTCATCTATAATATTCTTTTATTTCCTTAAGCTAATATTCTAATATGATATACTTCTTTTATAGAATCTTAATTAAATTGATATTCTAATCTAGTAGATTTTCTTTTAATTAAATATAAATTATGATTTAATATTCTAGTATGAGTTTTCTTCATAGAACCATATCAATATCTGTATTGAGCCTTTTCTATATCATTGTACATTATGTCATTAAAAAAGAATGCATAATTAACTACTATAAATTATAATGTGTACAGTATGTATGTGTTCAGTTTGTAACTTTTTTGTTAGGTAACTTGTGTTAGGCAACCTTTTTTTGGACACGAGGGCAAGTGAAATTGAAAGTAACTTGCCTTGATTTTAGTTTAGGTGGATGGTATAATGATATTGTTTTAGCCAATTAGCAATTGTATCCGTTTTTCTCATATTTATATCCATGCATATAGCTGTACCTTTTTAAAGTGTCAAGTCCTCGTGTCTCAATTTTTTCATGTGGGAAGTTTGGAAATTTTGATGATCTCTATTAATTAGCATATTTTACTGGTTTGGCAGGAGATAGCAGATAATCACTATTATCAATACTCATTCATAAAGTCAATGTGATCCATACTCGATTCACTTCTTCTACTCTTCTAATTGAGATTTGGTCAGAAAAATTCATTGCAAGAATTATGAGCATGTGATAAAGCCAATTGAGTATGGTATTCATAATATAATTAATATTATCGTCGAAATATGCTTAATGAGGATTTTAAGGTTTCTTATCTATATGATAAAGGGAATTCTTGATATGAAAACTAGTCGGTTGATTGAGGCATGACTAAAAGATAATTTGACATAGAGAGAGAGAAACAAATTCTACTAACACAAAATATATATATAGCAGTGAATTTTACATCATACTTGTATATCCTTCAGTCCTCCAAGATTAGATAGTTCAGCGTCAGATAGCTCGCCCTCAGGATCAGAAATTTTCATACAATCAATTTGATGCTGAAAGCTAGACTGACATCTCAGCAAGTATTTCTTCTACTCTTATCAGTTCCTTCGCGGATAATCTTCTTTTCTTGCTCATGCGAGGACTCGAGTTCTGCAAGATCCCCTTAACTTTCGCTTTTAATTCTTTATCTTTTTCTTCTAACTTTCGCAGCAGTTCGGCATTCTCCTTCTCGAGCAGTCATGCTTTCAAGCAACCTATTTGCTATTATACCCTCTACAAAAACAGGAAATAAGAGAAATATTTCACGGCAAGCAGACAACTTCCAACACAAAAGCAAGTAGAAGCTTACCTGAATTAATAAACAATCAATCATCTCCTCTTTCTTCTTTATGGACATATCGTGAAGCAGTTCTCTAGTATCAGCTCGATTAACTGGGATGGACTTCCCCACCTGAGCGAATTTGTTAGGATCATCTAATATTTCAACATACAATAAATTTATGGAGTCCTTAACATTTTCACTAACTATTAGCTGCTTCTTAAACCATATACTAATGGCGGCACTGATCCTTGCACTATGAAATCTAAACGAAACAAGGATTATAGTGTGAGATGGGATCGTGTCCATTCAAGAAATATTCTTAGACAAGGATTTAGGATTTCATTTAAGAATTTTACTCTCTTTGGAAATGTTTTTGTAGCGTTATCTATAAAAGGCAAGTCTTTTTTTAGAAGTGATTAGAATTTTCTTTCATTAGGATGTAGACTTACCCATAAAATCAAGTCGCTTTAAGAATTCTGGCTCATGTAGAATTAGTTCCTTAGGCAACAAGTTTGTTTTCATATAAAAGGGGGAGATGATGAATATTTGCTGAAGAAGAAGAAGCTCTTATAATTGGTGTTTTTTTCATTTTCTTTTGCTCGTGTTGGTAACTTAAGTGTGAAATCCAATAATTGAAGGTGTGAAGCATTTGATTTAGAGATAATGACAGTATAATACCTACTTTTATGAAGAATAAAATTAGTCCTGAATTTCATCAAAATGCCTATAAAAATTCTCTCTTTCAGCTTAAAAGTTCTTCTGTCACTTACTCGTAAAAACAAAGCCAAAATTGTCACTCTTTTAGTCAAAAGTGGAATAACACATTACAATATGAAAGGGACATAATGATGTGAAACGGGGAACTATTTGTTGTGATTAACCAGTGATAAATTCAAACAAACATCGTTTCACCAAATTTATGATTTTCGGCAGGAAATTAACTCAAAACGAGTAACTCCACAAGATGAATTTTAACAATCATTGCATGCATAATTTAGATATTCTAATCTTGAGAAAGCAAATACAATATTCAGTTAACATAAAACGGCCATATTCGTAATATCAAGATCAATAGATAACAAGCATAAACAGGATCGCACACAATCTCACAATATTTAGTGGACAGCAGATTAATATAATAACAATTTAGAGAATAATTCTGTTGTGTAATCAATTGATGATCCGATCAATGAAACAGAAAATTACCTACTGAGAAGTTCAGGTATCCAACATTGTCTGAACTTGTGTTGTTAAGTCTGCTTTGATCTAGATGGGTATTGTTGTGCTGATGTTGACTATTGGCATCTGCAGGTGGTGCGGGGGCATTCTGGAACTGGACTCGGCAATTAAGGGAGGATGCACAAGAAAGAGAAAGATCTAGCTGTGTAGTTGCTCCAGTATTCTGCACGATCAAGACAAGAGAGAGGGTGAGGGCAGGGAAACAAGACTCGCAGCCAAGTCTTTCTGGACTGTCATAGCTCGATGATGGTGAGGTGGAATTGGGGCAGGACTTCATCTGTGCTGGTGATTAAAGGAAGGAAGCGATGGCCCGTGTGACGGAGTCGGGGTGCTTTGTGGTGGTTGTCAAGAGGAGGTTGAGGAGGGTGTGACCTTGGCAGTTTATGGGTCTCGGGCTGCTGGACATGTGGTGGGAGAGGAAAGAGTGGAGGGAGATGATGGAGGGGATGGCGGTTGTGCTGCTCCTGTGGGGGGGAGTTTGGTGAGGCTGTTGGGTGGCTAGCTGGGTTTCGTGAGACAGAGGGAGAGAGATGGAGAAGGTAAGGGTGGGCACATGGGTAGGAGATGAGGACTGTTGGGATTTTGATTTGTGTATTTTTTTTTAATTTTGTAAATAAGAATCCGATTGATGTTGTGATGGAGTCGATTGGGATTTGAGTAAGTGAATAGATTTGAGGGGAAAATAAGATATAATGAGGATAACTAAGATTTGAATTCACACACAAATCTTACTTGAATTGGTCACACCCTAATTCATAAAAGAGATTTTCACTTTGAAAACTCAAATTTTTTATTAATCGAACTTTCTTTTTTCAATACACTACTCAAGCCTTTACATAGGGACTGATGACTTTCTCCACACATCCGATGTGAGACTAAAAGAAAAAAAAACAAAACTACTAAATAAAAAAATGACTCGACTCAATGAAATAAAAATGTACAGACTCCAATCAACAAGAACGAATAAATTCGTGGCGCTTCTAGTGTAGTCGAATGTCCGCATCACTCCTTGGGTGGGAGAAAACTCGACTTCGTCCAATTAGGTGTGGAAGGCTCTCCTCATGCTCTAACACTTCTGTGTCTACCAGCTGTAACTCACCACTTAATAGATAATATTTTTTTCAACAATCAAATATCATTAGAACATAATAGATAATTTAATCATCTAAATTTGTATCAAATTTCACTGCTGCACTAGGATGAATATCTGAGACTGGACTCAATGTCGGGACTCTCCGAATAATTAATCAGAAAAGGCTTACAACTATTGAGTTGTTAATGCGATGATCAAATACTTGTAATCCACTGAATATCCAATATTAAAAATAGAACTACTTTCAAAATCTTTAAAAGATATATAACATGAGTACTGTAATTTGATTTCTACAAAATTTTGAAAAATCTAACACTATAGCATGCAAATTATTAACAGTTATCAGGGAAACCGTTTCGGACTAATCCGAGCCATTATAAGTTGTCAACACTAAAAGTTTTAAATAACTCCCTGATGAAGCTCCTAAATTATATTTAGCGTTATTTTGTTCAAAATAAATCATTGATTTCTCATGTGTAAATCGTGCACGTATGTGAAAAAATTATGATGCAGACTCAGATATGCAGACTCAAAAAATACTAGTCTTTGAGATATTAGTTTAGTGTCTAACATGTGTTAAAAGGGTCACTTGACTCTTTACTAAATAAAAAATCTTTAGACACTTGGTTCAGTGGGTCAACAATACTCACGATCTCTATCAAAAGGATGATTAGGGGAATCATCCTAATGTGTGTAGCAACTTACCTATTATTTTAACAATGAGGACAGGAGATTCCTAACAGGTAGAGTCTGAGTGACAACATCCTTTTGTGTAACCACAATGGTGAATAAGCTGATAAGTTCTCTCATAATGGCATCTTTCAAATTCTTGGGTATGGATCGACCATAAATAATAACATCCTTGACCTGATTCACGTTCCTACTCATAACTTCACACAGGAACTTGTCCTCGTAAATATGAGTGACTATTGGTGTCTATTGGAAAAGGCAGCTTGATTTCTGATGATGACTCATCAGTTTGTTGTTCATTATGGTTGATAGAATCTATCTCATGGCATGGCAAGTTAGGAACACTGGTTCTTGACACTAAATCAGTGGTGTGTTGGATGACAATGGAAAATTTTGATTTTAGACCTAACACACAATGTTCTAAATGTTGGATGTCGGCCTAATGTCGGAAGGCAAAATGTAAAGACGGATTGCGGATATCGGGAAAATTTCGGGGACATTTGCTCAATTTCAGAGGTCATATATATATCATATAGTATGTCTTAAATGTACTAAAAAAACAAATATATGATATCTCTATATATATAATTAATAAGTTATACTACCAATAATTTTATCTAATCATATCCAATAAACATAGTTAGCTTCCAATAAAAATTCAAAAATGTCTCAAAAGGCTTCATGATGACTAACTATTAGCATCAACAAAATGTTAAAGCCTCATAGATTGCAGTTGAGCATTCATTCACGAGCGAGAATTAGTTAATGGTGCCTTAATTCGAATTAATTACTCTAAGATTTAACGATGGGAATCAAATTAGGAATGAACGAGTAGTTTTAAGTAAAAGAAATAAGTAAGAGAACTCGCCTTTGAGATTCGTGAGTCGTCGGATCCGAGAGCTCGTCGGAGCAAAATCTACGATGAAAGAGGAGAGAGACGGCGGGGATCGTCAGAGATTGACAGGACTTCCTGGGTCCTCGTCTCGGCTCGGCGAAGCTCAGCGGGACCTCGTCAGGGCTCGACGGAGCTCAGCGGGACCTCGTCAGGGCTCGACGGAGCTCAGCGGGACTTCGTTAGGACTGGCGGCACTCATCAGGGCTTGGCAGGGCTTCCTGGGTCCTCGTCAGGGATCATGGAGACTCGCTGAAGGTCGTTGGAGGTCAGCGAAGCTCGTTGAAGGTCGTAGAAGCCTTGTGGAGGTCAGTCGAGCTTGTATCTCTCTCTAGCCTCCTTGTTTCACTCTCTCTCTCTCTTGCGCATGATTAAATTAGGGTTGCAAATGAGCCTTAATTCCTTCTCTTCTCTTAATAAATAGGGTCGGGTTGGGATGGATTAATGGGTTCAAACTCAAAAGAAAAAATAAAACAAATGAAATGTCAATTTCGGGCAATATTTGAAACCCCAAAATCAGCCGAAATTTCAACGAATAAAATTTCAGAAATTCACCGAAATTTCAGCGACATTAACCCGATTTCGAAATTTGAAATGGGGTAGCCGATTTTGTGTCGGCCGCATGAATTTCCTGACATTTCGGCTGAAATTTCGAAATGTCAGCCGACATTTAGAACATTGCTAACACATGCCACAAGGGGAAAGGGGATAGTGTCGACAATAAAGGAGGAAGAAAACAAGTAATGACAGTAGGGTTCGATAATAAAGGAGTTGGAGAATGTGGTGTCGGCAGTAGAGTCGAGGAAGGAAAAGGAGGGACGTCAGTTGCGATAGCAACAAAAGGGACAATAGCTGTGACAACCGAGAAAACAACATTAAACTCCTTAATCACAGGAGTGACTTTCGAGAAGATAGTGCTATAAGGCTTAGGCGCTTCAATGGAAATTCTGTCGATGATGCCAATCTTAAATGGGGTTAGACAGTTAGCAAGAACATGCTCATAACCTTGACAGTTATAACACTTGATTATAGGACTAAGTGTGAAAAAGTCCCTTTCAATATTTTTGCCTAGCGTTACTTTCAGTGCTTTTATCTTTGGTGTCCTTAATATCATATCAAGATGGAAGGATAACGATACTGGACCTACGAGGTTGAACAAATGAGTAAGGTCTAGTTGTTGGTGCTTTTTGATGATTGTAGAAATTTGGTAGTTCATATTTATCTCTGAGTAGTTCCTCCATTCTATCCCATGTTTCAATTGGTCATTGGCCACAGAGTACTCGCCTTTTTACCACATCGGTCCAATATTGGTTAGCTTGTCCTGTCAGTTTTATAGTAACGAACCTGACTTTCTCAGCTTCAGAAAGTGGGTACCAGAAGAAGTACACGTTGATGTCGTGGAGCCAATTTAGAAAGCCTTGGTGATTACGAAAACTATCAGAATAGTCTAGAAAACCATCAAAAGTTGGTATATCCAAAGTGGCAGTGGGACTCACCAAATAAGCTAACTGAATACTGGGAACTTCTAGATGCAAATGTGTTCTTACATAAATCATGCTCTGATACCAAATTGATGTGAAACGAAGAACTATGTGTTGTGATTAATCAGTGATAGATTCAAACAAGCATCGTTTCACCAAATTTATGATCTTCGATAGGAAATTAACTCAAAATGAGTAATGCCACAAGATGAATTTTAACAATCATTACATGCGTAATTTTGATATTCTAATCTTGAGAAAGCAAATACAATATCCAGTTAACATGAAATAACCTTATTCGCAATATCGAGATCAATAGATAATAGGCATAAAAAGGATCATACACAATCTCACAATATTTAGTGGACAGCAGATTAATATGAAAACAATTTGGAGAATAATTTTGCTGTGTAATCCAATTGATGATCCGATCAATAAGACAAAAAATTACCTACTGAGAGGCACCAATATTCTCTGAACTTTTGTTGTTGAGTCTGCTTTGATCTAGATGTGTATTGTTATACTGATAGTGATTGTTGGCATTTGCAGGTGGTGCGGGAGCACCCTGGAACTTGAATCAGCAATGAGAGGAAGACGCACAAGAAAGAGAAAGATCCGGTTGTTTAGGTGCTCCTATGTTCTGCGCGATCACGACAAGAAAAAGGGCGAGAGGGTAGGGAAACAAGACTAGCAGTCGAGTCTTTCTGGACTGTCGTAGCTCGATGATGGTAAGGTGGAATCGGGGTAGGACTTCATCTATGCTGGTGATGAAAGGAAGGAAGCGATGGCCCGCGCGGAGTCCGGGTGCTTTGTGGTAGTGGTTGAGAGGAGGTTGAGAAGGGCATGACCTTGGTAATTGATGGGTCACAGGCTGCTAGATGTGAGATGGAAGGAAGAGAGAAGGAAGATGAGGGAGGGATAGCGGTTGTGCTGCTCTTGTGTATGGGGAGTTTGATGAGGCTATTGGGGTAGGTGGCTGGGTTTCGTGAGACAAAGGGAGAGAGATGAAGGAGAAGGTAAGGGTGGGCACGTGGGTAGGAGATGAGAACTTTGTTGGGATTTTGATTTGTTTAATTTTTTTCAATTTTGTAAATAAGAATCTGATTGATGATTGAGATAGGATTAGATTGGGATTTGTGAAAGTGGAATTGATTTAAGAGAGGAAATAAGAGATAACAAGGATAACTAAGAGTTAGATTCACACTCAAATCTTCCTTGAATTCGATTTCACACCCGAATTCATAGAAAGAGATTTTAATTTCAAAAACTCAAATTTTTTTTTTATTAATCAAACTTCATTTTTCCAATACAATATTCAGGGCTTTATATAGGCCAACAAGCAATTTTATCCACACATCCGATGTAGGACTAAAAGAAAAGAAAACAAACTACTAAATAAAAGGAAAAATGACTAGACTCAATAAAATAAAAAAGTAAAGACTCCAATCAATAAGAACGAATAAATTTGTGGCGCTTCTGGTATCGTCGGATGTTCGCATCACATAATGGTATGACCAATATGCATCTAGGGAAATAATACTTCGACCATCATGCTTAAAAGCCCTAAAATATGCCGAATATAAGGAGCAAATATTTCGACACCAATAAAAAAAGTAATTGTTCTCTGATGACTTAGACCATTGCCAAAAAAAATTCCTATTATATTATTCAAAAACATCGGATCAATATTGGTCTTATATACAAGTTACACAAAGACTAAAAACTCCTATCTGACTTTCCACTATAGGACATGAATGAAATGCGAAGAGAAAATTCTCCTATCCAGGAATGTTCAGATTTAACCACAAACACTAGGAATTATGTCTCAGATCATGAATTCCATAAGGGAATGATTCACAATCACCGAAGGAGAGATATGTTGAGAGAGAAATTACTGAAAGCTGTAATGACTCAGACACCGGTCCTCTATCAACTTGTAAACTCAGAATCAACATCAACTTGAATAAGACAGCTTATGATGGAGTTGCGGCAATAACTGAATTGGAGACAAGAGAGTGGTTGGCCTAGCAATGGCTTCAAGAGTCACAATTATAGTTGTAGTTGGTGATAACAATGATGATGGTGTGGATAAATAAGTATCCAATGGCATCAGAGAAGTTTGATCCTTGTTAGCTACAATTTGTTTCTACTCATAATAGAATAAATTGTAAGAAGCCTTGCATAACTCTCAGTTCTCTCTAAAGGGTGGATATTCTCTTCTCACAAGTGGGTGATTTTTCTCATATCTACATCATCAATCATTTCTCATTTGCAAGAGTATGAAACAAAAATAAAATGAAGATTCAATGGCCCTGATACCACTTAATGCAATTTAGGGAGAAGGGGGAAAAGGAAAAGAAGTAGGGAAACAAGACATCAACCTTACTATAGAATTCAAATCAATTATATTAACGTTCCCCTTTTCTTGTCATTTGTGAAGGCTTTACAAGATGAAGAAATAAAAATAAACATGATGGTGGAACAAACAGTTTAGATTTAGTATATTTGAGATTTTTATTTAAATTAGATTTGAATAGATTTGGTTGAGATTTAGGAGTTATTTGAATTTAGATGTAATTAGATTTGGTTATATTTAGTGAGATTTGATGTTATCAATAATTACATGTATAGTAGTTATATATAGTCATCTAGTAATCTTTGAAAATTATTGAATGATTTTGACAAAAAAAATGAAGCTATTTATTTAGGTATTGATTTTAATCCTATGGATTGAATCATAGGCGATGAAACCAAGATCCGGATTGTGATCCGCAATCATATCTTTCCTTTCTTCTCCTATTCTTTCTCAATTTCACAAAATCTCCACCACAAACCTAAAATCCACATCAATTTTGGTATCAGAGCCGAAACTGCTGATTTTCTCCACAAAATTCTCAAACTCTAGCTCCACAAATTTACCAAATCTACTTCAAAAAATTATTGTTCCATGAACAATAAATTTACTATTCCACGAATAGTAACTTTACTATTCACTACAGAGCGCAGCCACAGACCGGGGTCTGTTTCAGGCCTGTTTGAAGTCCGATTCGAATTTCGTCTGAATTGTTAGATGCGTAACTGAGTTCTGGAGCTACTGGAAATATTTCACAGCAGTTGGACACCAGATCTGACCTCCACAAGCTTTTTTATTTGGTGCCAATACTATTCCTGCAGTAGAAGATCAGTGTTTCACGCCATGTTTCCAGCCCGATTGGAGTCTAGTTCAAGCCGTTCAGACTTGGGATAAATTCTCAGCTTATGCACTATATTATCTCCATAGGGCTTTTATTTTTGTGGTAGTTACATAAATACTGATGTTGATAACAAGAAAGTTGAACGGGATATGTATGCGGCTATCCCGTATTTTCAGGGTTCTGATGATCATCATGGATATAAGAAGTAGGAAAACAATCTTAAAGTTTTCTTCAGTTATTTTGCTCTGAATTCTGAACAGAAGTGTCATTATACCCAAATGAACTGGTTGGAAAAGCTTATTATTAGGGGAAAGGCAGTCATATTGACTATCAATGTTGGTTTGTCTTAAATAATCTTCTCTGTATTTTGCATGCTCCACACCTTCTTTATTCATCTGAGGCAGATTACAAAGAGTTATAAGTTATTGATGAACCAGAGCTAGAGGTTTGTTGATGGCCAGAGCCAGAGGTTGTTGATGAGCCAGATCCAGAGCCTCCTGTTTGGTACGGAGAAAAACTCTGTGTAAAGTTTCCTTGAATCAATTGAAATATTACAACAAACTAATGCTCCGACTACAAGGGAGGGAAGATGTTGAGTCTTGAATCTCCCCTTTGTTTAGTGCTGGGTTCTTCAAGTAGCGGTGGAAAGTGAATCTTGTTTTCCGTTGACCGGTGAACGTCGAGAACTTCTGGGGATCTTCTCTTCGGATGGTAGACGGAGCAACACAGCTCTGTCGACCGAAACCTCAAAGAGATTGTAGGCAAAGACTAACTTGTACGCAGCAAGTCAGTTGAAGAGTTGGGCTCTCTTTCCTTCTCTGTGGAAACTCTCAGGTCAAGTTCTTCTCCTCAGGATTCTCTGATCTCTTCAAAAAAATTACGACCGACCCTCCATAGCAACGAGGCTATTTATAGAGGTTCCAGGGGCGAACGTGCCCCCTAAAAACACTCCATAATGGGGGTAACTTTCCTCGTTATGTGGGCCATGATTGACCCCATAATCAGGGCAGTTACAACTGAGACGCGGGTTTCGACCCACGCGCCTTGGTGCTGCAGTGCCGGCTGAGACGCGGGTTTCGACCCTCGCGCCTTGGTGCTGCAGTGCGGCTGAGACGCGGGTTTCGACCCTCGCGCCTTTGCGCTGCTTTGATGGCTATGATTAGCCTGCGTCTGGAGTTTGGGACTCTGCTTTTTGGTGCCTTGTCTTTAGTGATCTTTAGACAGCCTACAGAACCCCCTCCAAAGTTTTCGATACTCCGCAGTTAGCTGGGACGGATTTCGAAATATTTTAGACTCTAGCTGAATCCACTCTTATGATTGGACTGACAATGCTCCGGGCTTGATCTTGTTGGAGTATGGCCTTCTTGAGTGTACTGTAGAACTCTTTGAAGCCGCCAAAACTGATCGCGTGGAGTGTCTAGATATATAGTCTAAACCTCCCCGATGCTTTGAGTTTTGTCGTTGGTGTACTTTAAACCAGGGGTGGACAGTCGTTTGCTTGTGCCAGTGTACTGTTAAACTGAATTGCAGAAGCAAGGACTGAACGCCAGTTCGGTGGATGCAGGGATAATATTGCTTTTGACGCGCATCTTATAGGGGTGCATCTTTTGGGATGACCATGCGAGCATTACTCCATGAAGTAGACGCGACTTTGACACTTCGGAGAGACGCGTCTTTTGGAATGAAGACGCGGCTTTCTGGACGTAACTCTAGCTTAGTTGAGAAGGTGCGTCCATCGGAGGGACGCGTCTCTTGGGATGAAGACGTGACTGTTGGGTGCGAATCTGTGCCATGAGTATGTTGCCACGTGTCCTGTAGAATTGAAGGGACATCTTCTTTTTGGCGTGCGAACTTCGCGCTGCATTTAAAGCGCTGTCCACGCGTCAGGCGGTGATTAGGCGTCGAGCCAAGCGCTGCGTATCTTTGCGAATCACCGTGCCTATAAAAGGCAACAGTCCTTCAAGAGTCATCATTAGACTCTACTTCGTCTTCGTGTGCATCTGTTAGGGTTTGAGAAAGGAGCTTCCTTTGTTCTCTTTTCCTTCATCTAACATCGGATCTTTGATCGCAATGGCACCAAAGGCCAAGCATAGTGCTTCGTCTTCAAAGGCGGTCGTCCCTGAGACCCAGAGGGGTGGTTCCTCCATGCAGGAAACCCCTATTTCAGGTATAAAAAGCCATCGGACTTGATTTCCGTCATTAGAGGGGTTTTTACAGAGTTCTTTTAACTCTTAAATCCCCTTTTGAATATGAACCGCCAACATGGGCTCATGCCCGTGTTTGATCATCAGGCGCGGTTCTTGAGTCGATAAGCAGGACGCAGGTTTAATGACCTCTGCTGTTCGAATCTGCGTCTGCTTGTTGAACACAGGGCCCGAATGAATCTTGCGTTTTGGATTCAACACTTAGAATATTTCTAAGTGTGAAAGATTTAGACGCAGATTTCTTATGACTCTTGCGTCTTGTGAAATTAGATGCTGGTCCTCATGAATCTTGCGTCTGAGTCCGATACTTAGAATTTTTTCATAAGTCTTGGACTTTCAAAAACGCGGGTTTCATGCTAGCTTCGCGATCTTTGGACGCAGATTTTGATGATCTCCGCGTCTGGTTCATTTCTGCGTTTGAGTTGTAAACACTTAATCAATTTCTTTTCTGATCAAGTATTATCCTCTTCTGCAGTGCGATATTCCTCCGACCCTCTCTCCAAGAAGTGTCACTTCGGGCACGTAGGCGGTGCTGACCGCAACCTAACCTTCGTGTTGCAGAGGACTGCTCCTGTGACTGCTGACAAGTCAAAGGGGAGAAGGGAGAAGATCTCCAAGGTCGACATGAGGACCCTCTGGGAAATCATGACCGACGCGGATTTCGAGACGGATTCACGTATTTCGTTAAAGAAGCCTGTCTTCTTCTTGGGGACAACATTGGCGAGGATGATGACATCTTGCATGACGGCGATTACAAGTGGCTTCGCCAGATAGGGGATAGGAAATTCTTTCTTCCCAATATGGAGAGAATGTATCCTTTATCCTATCTCCAGCACATGTCTGTCCCCCGGGCAATGGAATGGGAGCTTGCCCGATCTGTCCCCGGTGTCTCTCTCGGCATACTGGGCGCCAGGAAGGTACACCCTGCCGGACACGAAAAGGAAGTTTTTGGCTTATTTCCTGGATTACTCAGGTCTGAGTATCCAGTAGGGGAAACTCTTCAGCTCAGCACTACCTTCATCAATGAATTCATGAAGGTGGGGGTGACTTTCCCGTTGACTTCCGCCCACTTGGATGGGTTCATTCCTCCAAGTCTTGGTGGGGCAGGATGGTGGGCTTTATCCTCGCCGAACTCGGAGGTCTGTTAGACCAGGTGGGACTGTACCAGGTAGTCAGAGTTGTGCAATATGGCATCCCGCAGAGTTCCCACAATTTTTACGGGATTCTGGAGCATTACAACCCTTTGACGGGGACATTCTTCACCCCGGTCGGAGAAATGGGGCTCGCCCTGCACGAGCTGTATGAAGTTTCGGGGCTGGTTATGGGAGATGCCCCTTACGAGGAATACGTCCCCACTTCCGAGGAGCTTCATCTTTTGAAGAAAGAGTGCCCTCGGGTATATGAGACCTACTGGGAAGTGTTGTGCCACTTCCACATCTGCGGTCAAATAACCTCCTGGAGAACTAGGGGAGTTAAGCAGATGTCTTGGGCGAGCTACCTGTTCAATGGTATAACTGAGAAAGATCACTCAGTGACCATTCTAGCTCCCAGCTCCGAGGAGGAATCGCCGAGAGGATTAACGCCTCTGTGAGTTCTTACACCACAGAGTCGAATGAAGATACTTTCAAACCTGACACGGTTTTTGAAAGTTTCCATCACCAGGCCCAGATCCCCATTTCTAACCGGGCGCTACTGGCGGGATTCCTCATGTTATGGTTGAAGCGCTGTGTAGTGCCGACACTGCCGCACGAAGTGATTGTCGCTGACGTGGTGTATCCGGCGGTGCTGTTGGCCTATGGCAGGTCCATCGCTCTCCTTCCGGCAATGGTGGCCGGAATCCAAAGTGGGTTGCGGGCCCTGACTCAGAGCCTGTGCAAAGTGGAGGCCATCGTCGACTCCCACGGTAAACCGGAGGTTGACTCGGAGGGGAGGCCGAGAGTAAAGACCCCTAACCCCGGGTCGAGCTTTCCTACACGTACCTAATGGCTTGGTACGTTATGCACTGCCCCTCACTGATGACGCCAGTGTCCCGATCCGAGGGGTTTGTCCCTTTTGTGCAGCGGCTGGAGAACTCGAGCTGGTCCAACAACTATATGTTCTACGTTCGAAAATGTATTCTGAACGTTTCAAATTACCATCTCAACCGCTGCTTCCCCGAGATTACAGATGCTGCTTATGGGGATAAGTTCGCCGACATTGTGGGTCCGGACGACTTCACGAGGCTGCCATCGGGAGTCTTCTGGTGGCTTATTAATAACCGGCCCGGGTACCTGCTCTTTCAGCAAAGGAACTCGTGCACGATCGAGCCTTATATGCCGAATCGTTTTGCCCGACAGTTCGGCTATGACCAGCTATATGTTGGCAACCCTAACGCCTAGCTCGCCTTCAGTGGAAATTTGTTTGAAGGTGCTCGGGCCTGGTATTACAGCGTGGCTGGGGGGACAAAAGCTCTCTATAGCTTGCCTCACAAGACGCCAAACTGTTATGCAAGCCTTGGTTTCTGCAGTTGGTACTTCCAGGCTAACAAGATACCTGGCTACTCAATGGAGCGTTCATGCATCAAGAGCATTAACGCGTCCTATGAGGAGAAATTGGCATCCAACAAGCGCATGCGGGGTATCGATGAATACCAGGCGGCTAAGAGGGAAGCCAGAGGAGAGACGCGGGTAGAATCGATAGCAGCAGCACCTAGGGAGCAGCCTGCTAGAAGGCGTCGACAGGCGGTGCCTAAACGTCCTCATGGCGCTACTCTCCAGGTTGAGCCGGCCCCGAAGAAGGCCAGGAAAGACTCAGGGGCTGAAACTTCAATGCCTGAGGCCGTTCCTTCCGGTGTTGAGGAGCAGAGAGAGGAAGAGGAGGAAGACGAAACCCCCCTCGTTCGCCCTCGTGGATTCGCAGCAAAGGTCCCGTGATTTTAGAAGAAGGGGAGCTTGCTGATGATCCCACTGCAACCGATGAGGCTGAGCAACTTGAAGCTGATCTGGTGGGAAGGGATGATGTTGAGATTTCGGGGGTCTCAACTCAGCCAGGGTCTTCTTCAGCTCAAGAGAAGAGAGATGAGGCACCACAGCCTGAGTCTCCTGCTGTCTTGATGCCTAGCTCGCGGGCAGTTGACCCCAGTCCCACTACCGGGGTACTTGGTGGTAAGGTCTCGACTGCCGAGGCATCTTGTGTTGCGCTGTCGTCTTCATCGTCCGAGGAGGATGAGTATTATTCAGGCGATGAAGTCGATTTTGGCGATGAACCCGCTCCTCCGGATCCGAGTAAATTCTCGCATATTACGGAGGAAGAGATACAAGGGTATGACCCCGTGACGGTGTCGCCAATAGCGACAATTGCTCCTGCTGCAGGTACTTTATTGTCTCTTTGACTCGGTTTCCTTTTGAAAAAGTTCTGACGTTTTCTCTTAACTTTATGCTGTAGGACTGGCCGTGGACAGCGAGACTGCGACTTCCTCCCATATCGAGGAAATGATACAAGAGCTGTCCCAGCAGGAGGACGTTGAGGCTCCTGCTACTGAAATGCCTCAAGAGAAGGCAATTATTGAAGTCGGGGAGACCTCAACCCTACAAGGTTCGCCCAGGAATTCGCCGTCTTTGAATCCTCAGCTCGGTAAGAAAATATTGAGGCTTTGAATATCTTCCTTTTACCGTCATGGTTAACATCTTGATGATTTGCAGAGAGCGCTGAGGGAGCTCAGGCAGAGGATCTTGCGGCCAGCGTCGACCCAGAAGGCAGTACCATTCAAGCCTCGACCGAGGGCTCCGAAGAAGTCAGGTTTGCTGCTACTTCAGGTGCCATGGAGGCTGCTACGACAGTAGCTGCGCCAGAAGTGCCGGCGGCCTGTTGTTGACTCTACCCCTGCACGGGACGAATTGATTCCCAGGCCTCGCCCTGTGATAGAAAGGGGATCTGGGAGCACATCAGCAGAATTCCCTCCAGCTGGTGATATCATGGAAGAACTGACACGTCAAATGGTACAGCAGTTCTTTGCTTCCATGCGATCATGCATCGACCTCATCCTTTATGGGGGCAGTTCTTTTGAATTTGCCCGAGTGCTTCTTGAAAATCTGATCGAGAACATTGGTCATACCGGAGGTCCTTAGCAGGTTAGGGCATGCCTGATGCTGGTGGAGTAGTTGGGGAGTGATCTGAAAGAGCTTAAGTCTCTGGAAGACGCTGGTTCAGTACACGAAGCCCGGGCAACCCTGAATAGGCTTTTGGCTGCTCAAGAACAAAAACGGAAGGAGATGGAGGAACAAATAGCTGAAGAGACCCGCCATCTCCAACATTTCCAAGCTGACCATCAAAGGTTGGTTGGCGATTCAAGGGAATCTGAACTCGTCATGCAGAGCGCAGAGCAGGTTATTATCACTGCTCGGGCTACCATAGCCAAGGCAGAGGCCTTGATTGCAATCAATGAGCAGAAGTTTGCCACTGCCAGGAAGAAGCTGGAAGAGCTGGAAGCTGCTAGGACGCGGATTGAAGAAAGCCTCTCCACTCACTCCTCCAGGTTGGAATCTCTACGAGCGCAGCTGGCTGCGAGGAAGTTCTTATCTGAGGAGGAGTTGCGGGTCCAAGCTCTCATGGAGGCTGAAAAAGCGCGTCAACATGAGATGCATCGCCTTAGAGAACAAATTTGTTCTTTGGCGAATCAGGATTATTAACCTTCCCTTTTTTTTTGCAAAGAGAAGAACACTCCATTCATCAAAAGTGTCTGTATTACTTTTATCATTTTTTGGCTTAAATATTAAAAGTCTTTGAGATTTTGCTCCCTCTTCATTATTCCACTGCAAATTGAGACGCGGTTCAAGTTTGCGCCAAGGGCGTGGCTTTGGTTATGAAGGGCGCGGCTCTCTGAACGCAGCCCTTAACCCTGTCCAAATGCAGATTTCAGGATGCAGTGAGGACGCAGTTTTATGCTCCTCCAAAGCTGACGCATGGAACTCAGCTGATTGATGGGGGCGCAGTACTGTCTTTGTGGAGACACGTCTCTAGGTCCTCGACTCAGTGCAAACTCAAATTATATTGAGTTCACGATAGGAATACCATTGTCATCTTGCAGTGTAGACGCAATTTTCAGGATACCTGTGATACCTGTGAGTGACATAGGTCTTCTCTGTTGTAGAAGTATGTCTTAGGACGCAGCTTTTGTAGCTTCAAAGTGCGATCCCAGAATGGATCCCTTTTGCTGAGGGGACGCAGCTTTGAACTGTTTCGAGAGACGCGGTCATGATCCTCTTAATTGGCATGAAGAAGGACGTCGTTTTCGAATTCATATAGGGATGCAAGTTTCTGGACGCGGCTCTTAGGCCTGCGTTTGGTGCAACTTCCCAGGCGTTACATGCAGCTTGTCATAAAGATTTTGTTGGATCTTTAAATGTCAAACCGACGTTGACGATTGGGAACTCGCACCATCCGATGTTTCCCGAAGCGGCAGTCCACGCGTCAGCCCTTCATTGGGTTTAGGCATTAATACCTTTTAATGCCAAACCGGTGCTGGCGGTTGGAGGCCCGCGTTTCTGTTGCTTCCCGAAGCGACGATCCACGCGTCAGCCCTCCATTGGGCTTTGACACTCGTGCGGTCATTAAAGCTGACGGTTCTGATTAGCGAGCCATTAATTATAGGCATTATGGTTTGCCTATAAATAGGCCTCACCCTCTTCTTTAGCAGTCCATTACTTACACTGCTTTCCTTTGAGAGCGAATGCTCTGAGGGATTCCACCTTCTCCCTTCAAGGACTTTATCTGGGGCTTGCCTCCATGGACGATGATGACCCAAAGCTTTCATGCTTCTGCATAATCTCCTCAGAAGATTATCACTGTCAAGTGATTTCAAGACCAAAGAGCGTCTCTTTGAGCACCTTTTACGTCCGAGCCTTGATGCGGAAAGTTCAACCCTTAACGGGTGTTGCCGCAGGTATGACTTTACGGTTTGCCATGAAATCGTAAGCCCTTACTGGGTTCTGTTTCGCCATCTCTAAGGAGATTCACCTTCTTGGCCTTCTCCTGAAGTCTGACTGGTGCGCCCATTTTTTTTTTTAGTTGGGTCGTTGAGGAAAAACTCTGACCCGGAATTCTCTGGACGCGAGTAAAATGGACTTTTGCACCTGGACTGCGAACTTTTCATACAGAGCTTGCGTCTGAGGCTGTAGACTTAGAAAAATCTCAACTCAGATCGAAGGTTTCAGGCCCGAATTTAGCAACCCATGTTTACCAAACAGGGAGATGGCAAATTTCGCGTCTGATTCTCTTCGCGTCTCATATTTTAGACGCGGGTGCAAAACTAGACTGCGTTCGAATTCTGTGTGTATCACAACTTTGATCGCGTCTGTTTCTGCCGCTGCAGAAGTTTGGTTCATTCGCGGGTCATCCCTGCATCTGAAGCTTTCAGCAATAGCTGCGTCTGTCACTTAGCTTTTCTGTTGAAGTATACTAAGCTTCAGATCTCTTAATTTTTTGTTTACTTCTTGCAGGTAGGCTTAATCATCCTTTTTCATATTCGCTGGGCCCTTGGGAGAATATATCGGCCAGCGAACTTGTTCGATGGTCGACCACTGGAGAAGAAGTCATGGCCCCTGACACCCGCAAAGATCTCTTTGGATTCAATGCACCAGTCATGCTTCTTGGCATGGCATGGTCAGAGTGAGTATGGCGGTGGATATAGTGGTGGGTATGGTCATGGATTCTCCCTTCACTTACCCCAGAAGTGACATCGATGAGAACTCCATGCTCATTGGATGACTTTCTGGTGGTGGAGGTGTTTATCAACGAAGGATCATAGCCCACATCGGATGGTCAGGTGGAATCAGAAGGTTCTGCCGCATTTCGATCTCAAAAACACCATTGCCCTTGGTCAACGATGGACTCTTTCGATGTTTACGTCATGCATGGTGACGTAATCAGCCTCTGATCGTCATCACAGTACTCAACCCTTCTTTGGCGCCTTTCCAAACATCCTGTACTTGGAGTGGTGAACATGTTTCGAGGAGTGAGTGCAACCTTTGAGAGAGGGACTTCTTTGTACTCCTTTATCTGTAACACTCAATCTTATTGAATAAGAGAGCGTTTTGTATTACTTTCATATGTTGGATATAAATAAAAGCGACACATTTCTTTTGTCTTCTTCTATTGTCTTGAACTCCCTTTTTTGTATTGAAAGTCAGACGAATAGAAGTAAAGAACCTTTGACCTGTCAAAATTATGATGATAATCTTAACGAGTCAAATTTTGTAGAGAGAGATCCTATTTCAGGAACTCAACAATGCTGTCAGAGGTGTGATATTAACTTAACAGAGATAAGATAACTTTTTTGTGGACCTGCCAGTCTATAACGTAGAATGACAAGCTGAATTTGTACCCCCAGGGAGGATGAATTTTTATCAGAGGTTTGGGATTAACTTGATTAAGATCAGCTGGGAGTTAATGAAAACACTGTTAACGGTGTAATATTAACCTAACAATGTTTTTAGGTGTGCTTGTTATTTTGTTGACGAGAATAACAAGTGAGACTAGATTCGTGGGGGATCTAGGAAAGTTTTTACCGTTAGAGGTGTGATATTAACTTAACGGTTGAATGTAGTCTTGTCAGAAGTGTGATGTTAACTTGACAAGGATGTGAGTCAGAGGTGTGATATTAACTTGACTCAAAAGCCTTTCAGTTTTATTTGGGAAAACTGAAAGCATTATTGCCATAGGTGTGATGTTTAACTTAGCAGCGAGAGTAATGCTAGAGGTGTGATTTTGAACTTGGCATTGGTCATCTCGACTTTGACAAGGAAGTCCGAGGGAAAAGTCATGGCCATAAGTGTATTGTTGAACTTGGCAATGACTTGGACGCTAGAGGTGTAGTATTAAACTTAGCATCATTCATTTCACTTCGATATGGAAGTCTGAGGAAAGATGACTGTCAGAGATTTAATATTGAACTTGGCAGCAACTTGATTACTGTTAGAAGTGTAATGTTGAACTTAACAGTAATTTGTCAGAGGTGTGGTATTAACTTGACAAAAATTGGTTTGCGATACGAGCAATTTGAGGGCCTGTCATTCTATTGATGAGAATTGACAAGTGAAATTTAAAATGTCAGAGGTGTAGTGTTAACTTGACAAATTTAACGGCTTGTTACTCCATATAGGGTTGACAAGTAAGGTTTGTACTCGATATGGAGTATTGAAAGATTTTCATCACCAGAGATATAGTGTTAACGTAGCAATGATTGAATTTTGTAGACCTACCATTCTGTGTATGAGAATTGGTAAGGGATTTTGGAGGAGAGGGTGGAACTAAGTCCACTTAGGATTTTAGCAAACCCTCAGCTATCAACGGATTTGAGGTGCCTTTACCAACTACCGTTTGAGCTGGGCTAGCCATGCTATTCCCCTCAGCATGATGAGTTTGTCAAGGACTTATGTTGGGCTTAGAAACCAACATTTTCCTCTGTCCTTAGCCGTCAGAGGCGTCGGATGTTAATGAAGAAGCTCTTCTTGTTTTGATCAGAGGTGCACTTTTAACTTGATCGGTGGAGGAGTACTATTAAGGATAGTACTTCTTCAGGAACCTGCCATTGATCGGCATCATGAGTGTATCGCCATTTGAGGCTATGAGGCGATATGATCCATTTGAGTAGACTGACTCTACTACAAATGGTCCCTCCCATTTGGGCTGGAATTTTCCTTTTGTCTTATGTGTCATCACCATAGGTCTTCTGACAGCTAAGACAAGGTCACCTTTTTTGAAAGTTCGCATTTTAACTTTCTTTTTGAAGGCTCTGGTAATCCGAACTTGGTAGAGCTCGATTTGTTGCTGGGCCTGCAGACGTTTATCATCTAAGGCTTCCAATTCTTGGAGTCGCTGTCGATGCTTCTCCTCATTTGTCATCTCCACTGTCAAGGCGACGCGTAGAGATGGGATTTGGATTTCCAGTGGGAGCACGGCTTCACACCCATACACCAAGAAAATGGCGTAGCTTTAGTCGGGGTTCGTACAGTTGTGCGATAGGCCCATAAGCATTCACCTAGCTTGTCGTCCCAGTCACGCTAACTTTTGGAGACAAATTTCTTGAGAAGCTTGCTGATGGTCTTGTTGAAGGCTTCTGCGAGACCATTAGCGGCGGGATAGTATGCCGTTGAGGACACACTCTGGATTCTGAACTTAGCGCAGAACCTCTGGAAAGCCTGACTGACGAACTGGGGTCCATTGTCATGGACAATTCGCCGAGGCACCCCAAAACGGTAAATGACGTGATGTTTGACGAATTTGATCACATCAGATGACTTTACCTCCCTCAAAGGAATGGCCTCAACCTATTTGGAGAAGTAATCGGTTATGGCCAAAATAAACCGATGTCCTTTTGAGGATGGTGAGCTGATAGGACCAATTACGTCCATTCCCCACATCTCAAATGGCCAGGTAGAGGTCGTAGAGTGAAGGTACTCTGGTGCTTGATGGATGAAATCACCATGCACTTGACAGGCATGACATCTTTTAACATAAGTGACGGCGTCAGCAATCATCTTGGGCCAGTAATATCCCAACCTTTGGAGTCGATATGCAAGTTTTGGGCCAGGTTGATGAGCTCCACACATGCCGTCATGGGCTTCTTTCAACACCTCCTGTGCCTCTTTTTGTGAAAGGCAGCGAAGCAAGATCCCGTCATGCGATCGACGATACAATGTTCGAGTAATCGCATTATAGTAGAATTTGGGGGCTTTCCTTCTAATGGCAGCCGCTTCTTTGGTGTCTTCAGGCAGGATGCCATACAAGATATAATCGATGTAAGGAAATCGCCAGTCTCTGGGCTCTGGGCCGGCTGACGACTCGAGAACTTCTTTGTCCTGACGATCTCCTGTTGGCTCCGGGTAGTCCTCAGGGGCAATTCTCGGGCAATACAGGTCGTGGCTGTAGACAAATATTTTCTCTACTGCTCCGGCTGGAAGAGCTAAAGAGGCAGCGAGAGACGCCAGTGCATCTGCATGCGCATTTTGCTTGCGCGGTACATGGTCAATGTAAAAGTTGGTGAACCTCTTGGCCATGTAGACAGTTGCGTTGTAATAGGGTACTAGGTCTTCATGTCTGACTTCGTACTCCCCGCGAACTTGGCTGACGATGAGCTTAGAGTCACCGTATGCCTCGAGATTTTTAACGCCAATCTGATCGGCGAGTTGCATCCCAATCAAGAGGGCATTGTACTCCGCTACATTGTTGGAACAAGGCTCAGTTAACGAGACAGCTCGAGGAACCACGTAGTTCTGTGGGGAGACGAGTACTACTCCTACTCCTGCCACTATATGTCCTTTTGGGCTTCTTCTCGATGCACCGTCAAAGAAAAGTTGCCACACTTGCCTTTCGAAGGATGTCTGAGTCTGGCAGGCTTCAGCGACCTCGTCTAGGAGATCCTCGTAAAGTTTGGCTGCCCTCAGATCTGGATGCTCAGCCAGAAAATCCGCCACAGCTTGTCCTTTAATGGACTTTTGCGGTAAAAAGTGCATTTCATATTGGGATAGCAATATGGCCCATTTTGCCAGTCGGCCGTTTAACGATGAAGGCTTTGTTATAAGTAACCTCAGGGGGTTGACTTTTGATATGACGTTTATAGTCTGGCCTACCGAATAGTGTCGCATTTTCTGAACAGCGAACACCAACGCCAAACATTCCTTCTCGATCGGGTTGTACCGGTGTTCAGCCCCGATCATTATTCTACTCAAATAGTAGATCGCTTGCTCTCGCCCTTGATCATCATTCTGAGCTAGTAGAGCTCCTAAAGAGTGATCCATCGCTCGGACGTATATCAGAAAAGGTTTTCCAGATACCGGAGCTGCAAGGACTGGTGGTTGTGTGAGATATTGTTTAATTCCTCAAATGCTTGCTGGCAAGCGTTGTCCCAAATGAACGAGACACCCTTCTTCATTAATTTGGAAAAGGGTTGGCATCTTCCGGAGAGATTGGAGATAAACCTGCGGATGTACGCCAATCGTCCTTGCAATCCCCTGAGCTCCTTGAGGTTTCTCGGAGGTTGCATCTCCTGGATAGCGCGAACCTTTTCCGGATCTAAGTGAATTCCGGTGGAAGTTACAACAAATCCTAGGAATTTGCCGCTGGCCACCCCCAGGAAGGACTTGGTGGGGTTCATCTTCAACTGATGGGCCCGCATGATGTCGAAGACAACCTTTAGATCAGTTATATGATCACCTTTAGCGCGATTTTTTACTGCGATGTCGTCAACATAGAATTCCACCGTTTTGCGCATGTGTTCGTGGAAAATGACATTCATAGCCCTTTGATATGTTGCCCCTGCATTCTTCAGTCCGAAGGGCATGACGGTGTAGCAGTATATCCCGAGTGGTGTCCTGAAAGAGGTATGTTTTTCGTCATCAGGATACATTTTGATTTGATTATATCCTGAGAATCCATCCATGAAGGACATTCGCTCGAATCCACACGTGTTGTCAATCATGACGTCCGTGATTGGAAGTGGGAATTCGTCCTTGGGACAAGCCTCGTTTAGATCACGAAAATCAATGCAGATCCGGATCTTTCCGTTCTTTTTTGCAACAGGAACGATGTTGGCTACCCAATCAGGATGTTGTTCTTCCCTAATGAAGCCAGAGTCTATAAGCTTTCTGACTTCTCATTGAATTGCTTCCATTATTTCTGGACGGAACCGTCGCTGTTGTTGTTTGACAGACTTTACGTCCGTATTGATGTTAAGACGATGCATAGGCACTCGAGGATCGAGTCCAGGCATGTCTTCATAATTCCAGGCGAAGACGTCTATATATTCTTGCACAAGAGATATTAGATCCTTTTTCTCTGTAGATGATAGACCTTCGCTTATAAAGATGGGCTTAAGATTAGCCTCATCTCCCAGATTGATCTGAACAACCTTATCTTCTGTGGGTGGCTCGCGCTGTTCAAAGCGGGTATCTCAAAGATTGTTTAAGTGTTTGATCCAAGGATCTGTATCAGATTGGATCATTTCTTCATCTCCGTCTTCCAAATGGCTTGTTGAAACCATATTTACTGAAAGTTTTCTGAAGATGTTGCCGACACTAGCATCTGATTCCCACGATGACGTGCCTGATGAGTAATCATGGCATAATGACTCTTCAGACTCAGAAGCTGATGGGATCGGAGTTGACACATAGCCCAACCCCTGCGAGTCTGATGATAATAATCAGGGGTTTCCCTTTTGGTACAAAAGATCGGAGTAGTGTTCTCTTTCCTTTGCCGAAGTTTAACCCTGGACCATTTGTCAGATCATACCCCATGCTTTTCATCATTCTGAGTGTATTTGGCTTATAATGACCGAACTGAGGGGGTTCCTCCTCGCCTTCTGATTCTTCAAGGGGCATTGGTTCGGACTTAATTCATCCGAAAAGAATTGATCTTTGGCCTTTCCGTCTCGTTGGAACCATGAATATGGATTCTTGCGCATCGCCAGCATCCTGGTGCGTTATGAAGGACGACTTTACTGGTACATGCAATAATGTCAAAGCATCCATTGCCGACCAGAGGTCATCATCCACTTCGGTACTAGTGTCCGACGGCACCGAGTCAGAAGCAAATACAGAGAAATACGCCAAATCTAATTCTTCATTAATATACCATCCGCCTGCATCATCGGTGGTATTATCAACATCGAGCTTATTAATGCCCGTTACAAGTGGATCTAGTTCCCACATGCACTCTTCTTTTTCCGGCTCGGTGTCGGCTTCATTACCAGAGTCGGGCTCCTCTGGTTGCGGGATTTCATCTGTTTCCACAGATTCCTGATATAGGAGAGAATCTGTGAAATAATTTCGACTCCCTTGAACGGATGCCTTTCGTCAATCAACGTTCGCACCTTTCCACTCCCGTCGATGTATTTCATGACTTGGTGGAGGGTAGAGGGAACGATAGAATTGCGATGAATCCACGATCGTCCCAACAGCAAGTTGTATGAGGTGTCAGCATCTATCACGTAGCATGTCACATCCGACCTTAGGTCCCCAATCTGGCATTTGAGTTTGACCTTCCCCATTGGACGGGTACTATTGGCATTGAACCCGTAAATGGTCGTCTGGGTAGCGCTCAAACAGTGGGTAGGAATCCCAAGATGTTGCATGACCCGGCGAGGCATAATGCTCAATGCGGACCCGGGATCTACCTAAATGCGGTTCACCTCAGATGATCCAATATACCCTGCGAAGTAAAGGGGTCGATCATGTATCACTTTGACTTGCAGATCATCTACCGTGAAGGTGATGCAGGGGACATTTTGGGAGGTATGGAGGCAATCCTCTACATCTTCCTCCTTTGGTCCGATTGGCACCTGAGTCATGAAAACCTCAGCATTAGCGAGGGCCTCTTGTAGAGCTTCTCTAGTTGTCTTCGATAGCCTGAGGAGCTCATAAAGGGTAATTCGGGCCGGGATATTGGCCAGCTGAGCCAGGACATCAAAGCGGTAAGGCGGTGTGGATCCTTCCGCGATGTCTTTCGAGAGAACTTTGGAAAACCGAAGCTCTTTTTGTTTCTCCACGGGCTGCTTTGTGGAGGGCTTGGTTGATTCCATAGCGGATTTTGGAGGAATTGGCGCCATCTCGTCATACTTTTTCAAATATGACTGCCCCGAACGGGTTTCTGCCACAAGTTGGTTGGGTTCTGTAGCCAGAACTAACGTTTCCTCTCCTGAATCGGTCAGTGAGGGAATATCAGTCTCCGCTTCCCGAGAAGAAGCACACACCACATTACAGGATGTAGCCTTTGCTTTACCTTTGGACTTCCTGTTGGTCACAGTAGTCCATTGCTAGCCATCAACAAGGTCAGGATGAACCCACATGATCTCCCCCCGAGGTGTGGGAACAGGTACCAGGCCTTTCTCTTGCTGTTGGTGAGGGTCTGTGTTGACCACTCTTAGCTCTCCTCTTGGGACAGGGATCACTTCAGAAGGTGTTGGAGGTTGCCTTCCAAACTGGAGAAATGACGTCATATTGGTCGCCACCTTCTTCTGCTCTGGACGGAGTTTTAATACCTCCGCGTCAACCAGAGCCTGAAGGATGTCCTTGAAGACGTAACAGCTCTTGGTGGGGTGTCCCAGCATCCTGTGGTACAAGCAGTAATTGGGATTATCGGTTTTACCGACTTCTTCAGGGCGCCTAGCTTCAGGAAGCTTCAATCGGTTGCTCTTGTTGAGTAATTTGAAGAGCGAATCGACATGTTCATCCTTGAAGGAATACTGCTTGCTGGCACGTGGTTGGCTTGAAGAGCCACTTCCCTTGACCGGTTGAGGTTTGACGGGAGATTTAGTCCCTGTCGCCAAGTTATCCTTCCGTTTGGCTTAGAGGGATGTGTCTGGCGCCGCCTCGTTGACCTCTCAGGTCTGAGTTTATTTTCTTCCGCTCTAACGCGGGCGACAATTTCCTCAGCCTGTTCACCTTGTTGGACCAATGCTTCCAGGTGCGGCTTTCAGCAACTCCTATTTGGGCGAGGAGTGAGGTTTGTAGATTATGGCGGCATGTTTCCACCAGGGTGACCTGGGTCATACCGCTTGGACATCGGAGTGCCACGTTCCGAAATCTTTCTACGAAAGACTTAACGGACTCTCCCTTTCGCTGCTTGGTGGCTAAAAGGGTAGGCATGTTGACCTCCGAGTCATCTTCAAAGAAGCGCGTTAGAAAGAGCTTCTCCAAATCGCCCTAATTCTTGATGGAGCCTTCTGGGAGCTTCATGAACCATTCAAAGGCAAGCCCTTTTAGGGTGCCGATGAACAAGCGTGCCAGAATGGCATCGTTATCTACTACATTCCCTGTTTGGGATTTAAAGTAGTAGATATGTTAGTTCGGTGAACCTTTCCCATCGAATGCTTGGAGGGTTGGGGCCTTGAACTTGGGAGGGTATGAAACAAGGTCCCACTCGGTCAGATATGGTCGGACCACCCCTGCTTCTTGCAAGCCTTTTCGGTTGGTAAGGGCCTCCAAACGTTGCTCCAATTGATTCATTCTTCTAGAATGAACATTTTCCTGGTCTCGATCGTCTTTTCCTTGCGACGAGGATTTGGACAAACCAGAGGTAGGCTGCTCTTTCTCCTCTATACGCACGGAAGATGAGCTTTCTCCCTCTTTTCGTTTGCCTTTAGACTTTTTAGAGGAGGTTTTGTCGGTGATTTCCTCTTGTCTTCAAGCAACTGTGCCAGCATCTGCTTGAGGGAATCGATAGATTCTTGTTGAGCACGAATCATCTCTAATTGTTCCCTCTGGACCTGGGCTTGCTGCTCCAAGCGCCTGGCGGTCTCCTCAGGAATGCTGGTCATGTATATAAAGGCCTCTTTCTCCATAGAAGAGTTCGAAGCCTGTGACTCTGCAATAGCGGAATGCGAGTCATTCACCTCAATGCCCCGGGCTAGAGCATTGTAATCAATCGGGGGAATCGCCCCGGTCCGGGTGCGAGTGTGTCGGTACACTCCTTCCGGTTCTGTGTCAGACTCATCATCGGAGCTGATTGCAGGTTGTTTTCCCCTGCTCCGGCTCGCCATGTTTGCAGTGAGCTCGGGATATTCAGTGTCAGAGAAGACCATCCTCCTGTGGGAACGACTTCTTTTAGCTGATCGGGAAATCAGGGTCAGCTGTCTAACTAGAGACTGCTGGTTTGCACCTGAGCTGCAACGGCACTCAGAGAGCATAGTGATAAGCCGTTCGCAGCAACATGACGAAGTGATTCGATTAGCACTTCTTTTCTTCGTCAAATAATCTCTCAGATCCGTGAGAGGAGGATCAAAGAGATTAGCCTCGTAATGTCGAAGGCAGGAGGCATCCTTGCTCAGTACAGCTAGGACGCGGGGTTCAGAGACGCGGTTCTCGCGTCGTGGCTTCAGGACGCGCGTCTGGCGTCTCTGCTGAGAAGAGACGCGGCTATCGCGTTGCTGATTATTGCGTCGGGGCAGAGACGCTTGAGAGATGCAGGGCTGCTGGGCCCCACGCCTAGAGGCGTGTGCCTCTTGTACTCAACAAGGCGTGCGGGTTTCGCCTTGGCGTCTGAGAAGTGGGGCTTCAGAGGGGCCCACTTGGTGAACCTCACGTTTGGGCTGCCAAACGCAGATTTCGCGTGCCGGATGTGGTGCAGCAGAGACGCCGGTTTGAACCTTGCGTCCTGCCTCAGTTGGACGATCAGTTGTTCCAACTTGCAGTTGACGCGCACGCCTCCTCTGTCGGCGTTCAGCGTTCCGGTTATGTCGTGGGGGTCGGGAGAAACCAACGACGACCTGGTGCTGAGGAAGAGGATAGACTGGCTGGATACCAGAGAACTTTACCACGCGGGTCTCCTGAGAGACGTTGGCGCGGGTATCACGCATGGCGTGATTGGCCACAACATCCTTCACAGCGGCTGCCTCTGAGAGAGGCTCAGAGCGGATTTCGGGGCAAGTCCCCGTAGAGACCCTGCGGTAGGCGCGGGCCTTTGGGCTCTTTGAGCCGGAAGAGAGGAACTCTTCATATTTTGCCTGGTCGAATTCCACGACGAGTGATTCGACCATTTTCCCCTTATCTTTTCCCCTTATAGAGGACGTCACCTTGCGCCACAACTTGTTCGTCAGTAACGAAAGTAGTCCCCAGCGGAGTCGCCATCTCTTATTTGGTACGGAGAAAAAACTCTGTGTAAAGTTTTCTTGAATCAATTGAAAGATTACAATAAACTAATGCTCCGACTACAAAGGAGGGAAGATGTTGAGTCTTGAATCTCCCCTTTGTTTAGTGCTGGGTTCTTCAAGTGGCGGTGGAAAGTGAATCTTGTTTTCCGTTGACCGGGTGAACGTCGAGAACTTCTGGGGATCTTCTCTTCGGATGGTAGACGGAGTAACACAGCTCTGTCGATCGAAACCTCAAAGAGATTGTAGGCAAAGACTAACTTGTACGCAGCAAGTCAGTTGAAGAGTTAGGCTCTCTTTCCTTCTTTGTGGAAGCTCTCAGGTCAAGTTCTTCTCCTCAGGATTCTCTGATCTCTTCAAAAAAATTCCGACCGACCCTCCATAGCAACGAGGCTATTTATAGAGGTTCCAGGGGCGAACGTGCCTCCTAAAAACACTCCATAATAGGGGTTAACTTTCCTCGTTATATGGGTCGTGATTGACCCCATAACCAGGGCAGTTACAACTGAGACGCGGGTATCGACCCATGCGCCTTGGTGCTGCAGTGCCGGCTGAGACGCGGGTTTCGACCCTCGGGCCTTGGTACTGCAGTGCGGCTGAGACACGGGTTTCGACCCACGCGCCTTTGCGCTGCTTTGATGGCTATGATTAGCCCTGCGTCTGGAGTTTGGGACTCTGCTTTTTGGTGCCTTGTCTTTAGTGATCTTTAGACAGCCTACACCTCCAGTCCTTGTCGAGCCAAACATTATTAATGAGTCAGAATCAGAAGTTATTGATGAGGCAGAATTAGAACCAGAAGTGAAAAGCCTCTTATTGAGACTCTTATAGATCTTCCAGTGGAGCCTACCATGGAGCCATCTTTGACAGCTATATCATTAAGACCGTCTGACATCTACGATCCGTTGCATATCTTTCTACAAGAGATGGATTCACCGAAAATTGGTGTCTTAGTATGTGAGTTAATTTTCAGTGGAGCTGAGTTGCCTTCTTATGTTGCATGTATCTTGTTCAAGCTACCATCAACTTCAGCAATTTGCCACGAAAATCAATTTCGCCTCCACCACCTTAGTTCAGCTAGGATGCATCAGTGTTGATTCCCTGATCACCACCTTGGCCTGATTGAGGACTCGTGATGCGGTTCAATCCCATCTGGTGGTGCTTATCTTGTACGTACCACTACATTCATCTGAGATGAATGTTTCCAAGCCGGGGAGAATGATGGGAGAAACAAACAGTTTAGATTTAATATATTTGAGATTTTTATTTAAATTAAATATGGATAGATTTGTTGAGATTTAGGAGTTATTTGAATTTAGATATGGTTATATTTTGTTAGATTTGGTGAGATTTGATGTTATCAATAATTTCATGTATAGTACACGTTGTAGGCTATATACAGCCATGTAGTGATCTTTAAAATTATTGAATGATTTTAAAAAAATTGAAGCTATTTGCTTTGAGTATTAATTTTAATCTCATTGATTGAATCATAGGCGGTGAAGCCAAGATTCGGATTGCGATTCACGATCATATCTTTCCTTTTTTTCTTGTTCTTCCCCAATTCCACAAAATCCACACCACAAACCCTAAAATCCCCTCCGTCCCACATCATTTTGGTATCAAAATCAAATTTTCTGCTTTTTTCCTTCCACAAAAATCCACTTCAAAAAAAATTTATTGTTCCGTGAACAGTAACCTTATTGTTCTGGCTGTTCACTGCAAAGCGCAGTCACAGTTCGAAGTCTGTTTCAGACCCGTTCGGAATCCGATTCAAATTTCGTCTGCATCGTTAGATGCATGACTGAGTCCCGGAGTTACTGAAAATATTTCACAGCAGTTGGATAGCAGATCTGACCTCTACAATCCCGTGTTTGGTGTCGGTACTGTTCCTGTAGAAGAAGATCAACGTTTCATGCCACATTTCTAACCGATTTGAGTCCAGTTCGAATTGTTGAGATTCTTGAGTAACTTTAATCTTTATGCACTGAATTTTCTTCATGAGTTTTTTACTTTTGTGATAATTATATATTGATGTTGATGACAAGGAGTTTGAACGGGATACGTATGCGGCTATCCCGTATTTTTGGGGTTCAATGATCATTATGGGTATGAGAAGTGGAAAAACAATCTTGAAGGTTTCTTCAGTTATTTTGTTCTGACTTCTGAACAAAAGTGTTATTATATCCAAATGAAGCTGGTTCGAAAAGCATATTGTTAGGGAAAGGCAGTCATATCGACTATCGATGTTGATTTGTCTTAAAAGATCTTCTCCATACTTTGTATGCTCCACACCTTCTTTATTCATCTAAGGCACATTATAAAGAGCCAGAAGTTGTTGATGAACAAGAGCCAGAAGCTATTGATGAGCCAAATCCAAAGCCTTCATCCTCGTCGAGCCAGATATTGTTGATGATCCAAATTCAGAAGTTGATGAGGCAAAACTAGAGGCAGAAGTGAAAGCCTCTTATTGAGACTCTTTTAGATTTTTCAGTAGAACCTACTATGGAGCCATCTTTGGCTGCTATATCCTTAAGATCGCCTGATGTATACGACCCATTGCAGATCTTTTTACATGAGATAGGTTCACCGAAGATTGGTGCCTTGGTATGTGAGTTAATTTTTAGTGAAGCTGAGTTGCCTTCTTATGCTGCACGTATCTTGTTTGAACTACTGCCAATTTCAACCGATTTGCTTCGAAAGCCAGTTCCACCTCCACCACCTTGGTTCAGCCAGGATGCATCAGTGATTATTCTCTGACTACTACCTTGGCCTGATTAAGAATTCGTAATGCGGTTCAATTTCACCGGTCAAGCTTATCTTATACCTACCACTACATTCATCGGGGATGAATGTTTTCAAGTCGGGGAGAGTGATGGGGGAAATAAATGATTTAGATTTAGTCGATTTGAAATTTTTATTTAAATTAGATTTGATTGAGATTTAGGAGTTATTTGAATTTAGATGCGGTTAGATTTGGTTAGATTTGATGAGATTTGACATTATCAATAATTGCATGTATAGTGCACGTATTGCAGCCTATATATAGCCATGTAGTGATTTTTGAAAATTATTAAATGATTTTGATAAAAAATGAAGGTATTTACTTTGAGTATTGATTTTGATCCCATGAATTGAATCATAAGCAGTGAAGCCAATATCCGGATAGCGATCCGTGATTATATCCAACCCTCAAATCCTTATTTTTTTTTCCCCAATTCCACAAAACTCCTCACCACAAACCCTAAAATCTCCTCCGTCCCACATCAAGTTCCAACATTAGCCCTAACTAAACTAATTAGAGAAAATTTTAAAACTGAGAATAAAACTGCTTTACTGTTCATGCGATTACCGTTCACATGAACAGATAGTGCTACAGTAACAACTTAATCTCATTTGTGTATATATAATCACAACCAAATATTTCTACAAAATCTAAGATTTAGTTTCACAAACAAAATATGAAACTAAAAATAAATCGTAATTGTTAGGATATAATCCTACCCCTGGTTTAAAATCTCGATATTGATATCGGTATCGGCCAATAAATTATATCATCAATGCAATCAGTATCGTCAATATCAGGCATATCGGCAACATTGGTCTTCACAATGGCCGATATTATAGGGTTGATATCATATCGGGTCCTAATCATCTATATATGGGAGTCAAATTTGGCCGGCCCATTGCAATTGCCACCATTGATGAGATATATGCTAGGGTTTCCCCAAAATTGTAATCCCCTGCCATTGCGCTTTGTTTTTGACACATGTGAGCGCGTGTAGCACACCTTTTTAAGAAACTATGCATGATTTAGGGAGAAATATAGGGTATTTGCCTAACAAAGCATTGAAAAGGTATGAGTTGGGGAAATATGTCTTTCCAGAAAGATCAACTCAGATGCATACAAGGGACTACCTCCCTTCCAACTATAGCAGAAGTAGATACGTCTGCAACTATCCATTACTGCCAAAGAAAATGCACAATCTAATGAACTGTTCTCAGATTGAATACTCTTCTCTGAAACAAATGGCGTGAAGCGCCCTAAAAGAAAAAAGGGACCTCCAAATTGTAAATTTTCATTACCATAACAATAATAGGAACAACCTGATTTGTGTCCGCGATTGAGCTATGTGTTGATCAACAGGAAGAGCACTATTGCCTTCCTCTTTCATTGTTGGAACACCTGGTGTTATACCATCATCCTCAACACATCGTAATCTGCAATGAACAAGTGGAAAATGAAAAAGAAATTTAAAAAAGATCCAATTTCTGCAGATATAACCAAGGAAAGAAAATGAGAAGTCAACACACACTCAGCCAATTTATCCACTCTACTATAAATAGAAAATAACACAAATAAGTGGAAAGATAATAATTCAAATACTAATTTGCAACATTCATCACAACACACGATAAGCCTTGGAACTAATTAAACGCTTCATAACACAACCACATACCCCGTTCATCAAATTCACGATTGAGAAGAGCAAGCTGTGTCCTAATATCCGGTAGATGTGCTCTCATTAGAAAGGGAGAGGCCTGCAACTGCTGCTCAGTATGCCCCATCTGTTCATTTCTTGTTGCAGCATGACCTTTCTGACAACAAGTATGCATCCAAAGGATGCCAGCAACCAAAACGACACCCACTACCACAAAGAGCTACAAGCATAAACATAGCAATCAAATATGTCGTCTACGTCAAAATTTGGTAACACTTATCAAGTATATGAAAAGTTCAAATAACAAGTACATATACCAGCATATTGGGTGCAAATTGCTCCGTCGTCAGTATCATGAGCAGGAAAAAGACTAGGGGGAAAAAATTTGTACACAAGACAATAATATAACAATCATTATCTTTGGGGAAAAAAAGAGTATACAGGCGATGCACAGTAAATCTTGAAATACATACCCATAAAACTAAAATAGCACAAGGCCGAGCGCCTATGAGGGAGAAGCTCAAAGAACCGGTTCTCAATGTCGATCCCACTTCCACAAAAGAAAGAGCCCATGCTGGCTATGGTCACAAATCTACAGTGTGTGCAAATAGAATATAATTCACAAAAGACATTAATCCAGCAAGCAGAAAATTCAGAAGCTAAACTGAAGTTCTTAGTGACATTCTAACAAACAGTTAGCCTGCAGCTATTAAAACAAGAAAAACATATAAAATTTGAAAAAGTTACACCGTTGAAAGGCAGGAACCGCGAAGAGATAGAGCAATGCACAGAGTTGAAATGGGATGTCGAGAGATGAATTGTTCTTGAAGAAGGAGAAGCACAAATTGTTTTTTTTTTTTTTTTTGGCAGATCCTGAGGCTGATGGGTTTGGCTACGGAGAGAAGCACATTGCAGCAATAAATAGAGAGAAGGAGAGAAAAAAATTGTCGGCTGCAGCTGTGAGGAGATGCCAGCGATCGGTGCTTCCATTGCTACGCGTTGCACACAGGGCAGAAGATGTTGGCCGCAGGCGCAAGACATCAAAATTTTTCAGTTTCGAATAGCGAGAGAGAGAGAGAGAGAGAGAGAGAGGCGCACTAGCTGACCACAGTGAAATCTTGGGCTTAGCCCATTAAGGGGGTCATGGGCCCATGTAGGGGCTCAACCTTCAAAGCTTATTCACACATTTGTCTCATATTTTTAGGGATTATTTAGATCATTCATTTCTTATTTCCTTAATTTTCATCTTCATTCTGATAATTTTTTCTCGAAATATTTATTATATCTAGTGATTTTCGGGGGCAACTAAACAGGGAGTTCGTGTGGGAGCGGGTTACCTCCTTCAAGTGAAAAACAATTTGGTCTTTTGCACAATGTTTGTTGTCCATCACAGATGATGGACGACTCGTTTGGAAGAGATAAAAATAAAAATACGTTTTATGAGTTTCACCATAAAACATATTTTTTCTCTTTTCCTGTCAGGCCGTCAACAGCTGTGATGGACGGTCCACAGTCCACAAAAGATCATTCTGATCTTTCACGCGAAGGAGCTAACCCACTCTCGTTCGTATCTGAAGTCACACACACATATTATAAGAGGACAAATCTCGTGTTGAAACATGAGATTGATCCTCTTATAATATTATTAAAAATCCAAAGACTTTAAAACTTTTGTACCCTTAAAACCTGATACTTTATTCATGTGTCAACGCGACACTGATTTTCTTATAATATGTATCTGTGGCTCACACACAATAACCGAATCTCAAAACAGGGCGGTCTTGACTCTTGTGGCAAATTAATCAAATATTTCCAATATCATTCTACAGGAAACAACAGCAATATAGCCAACATATTTATTGTTTATGGCAAGGGTCTGAACAGGAACAACCAATTTGGACATTGACATGAGAAAATAATTTCAATGTTAATTTTTGTTACGAGCAGAAATTTTTCCGACGGTCAAATTGGTACTACTTGCCCCGCGCACGGGTGGCACTTGAACGTTCAGCTTGTAGTTTAGTTCCACATGGAATTCAGTGCTGCATTTCTATGTTTGCCTACTGATTGTTTCAAGGGCAGGGTTACTGTCACTCCCAAAAAAAGATAAGAGCCTCCCTTAATCGCACCCCAAAATTGATAAAGACACCCTAAAATTTTTAAAAATGATCAAAATATTATTTTCTTCTTCTCCTTTTTCTTCTCCTCTCTCACCGGCAAACGCCCATCTGGCCTCCCCCGGCGAAGTCCCCCCACCCCTCTGCCCCCCCTCCCCCGCGCCCCTCCCTTGGCGCGCCCCCGCCCCTCCGCCTCCCCTCGCCCCCCTGTTGTTTGGCCGCTCCGGCCGAACAAAGCTGACTCTGGTGTGCGGGGATGAGAAGGAGGTGCGGGGATAAGGAGGGGGGGGGGGGGGGGGCAGGGGGACGCAGGGGGGCGGCGGCGGGGGTGAGGCAGAGGGGCGCTCGGGGAGAGGGGCGAAGGGGAGAGGTGCCAGGGGTGAGGCGGAGGGCGTGAGAGGGGGGATCGCCGGGGGAAACGGAGGAGGGCCAGAGGGGGGGCGAGTGAAAGTACACTTAGAAGGGGGGGTGAATAGGTGTAAGACTAATCTAGTGATAAATGATACGAAATTAAAAACAAATTGCAATACACTTAGTGTAACTGATTGAGTTTTTACCTGCAAACAAAATAATGAATTTTAGATTTAGAACAAGTTGTGCAAGGTTCTCAATTCTAATCCGCGGTAGCAATGGCTATGCGGGTCGTGATCCTCTGGGAAGGACTAGCGATGGAAGCTTTGTCAATAAGTTATCTCTAAAGTTTTTATTAATTTAAAGTTAAGTTAGAAAGAAAGAAGATGGAGAAAAAGAAGTGATATTTACAATGAAAGTGAGGAAAATAAATAGGAAAGATGGCGATGGTGATCTAATCTAAAGAAATAGAAGAAAAGAAGAAGATTATAAACTAGAAAAATACATACCTACCTCTTCAGTCTTACTTACCTTTGAACCTTTTGCTACAACTTACTTTGTCTTCGAAGGCGTACAAGTATGGCGTATAGGATCGTCCACCTTCGCAATCTACACTACAAAAATAAAAGACTGGCAAGCGATGGCTTGTTCATCTCCATAGGCCATCAAGGGCTCTTCTTGGGCGAAGCAATCTCGAAGCGATCGGTTCTCACGGTTTGCAAGACATCAGAGAGAATAACACACGTATAGAAAAATAAAATAAGAATAAAACACAAATAACAAGAATAAACATAATAAAGACAAACCTTTGAGTGAATTTCATTAACAATGGAAGAAAAGTAGGCTTACACCGCTGTCACCTCAGTACAAGCATGGACTCCTTCCTCCATGAAAGCTTCCTCCACTCTCAGTTACAAAAATTACAAAAAGAAAAACCTAACCTAAACTACAAGAAAGAAGAAAGCCTAAAACCCTAGATTTGGCCCTCTGGCTCTGGACGCTCTTCTCGGTTGCACTGCAGGGGTATTTATAGGTGCAGAAGGTAGTAGAGTCCAGTTTGAAGTCCTCCACGAAATCTCGTACCAGGATATGATTGAAATGCCGCGGAAACGCGGCTTGGGCCGCGTTTCCGCGGCTCTTGTGTGGCCTCTGGCCACACGCTTTGGCGCGTGACCTCCCCTGGTCCGTCTATCTGGGATTTGCCTTCTGGAAGTTGAATCTCGACTCTTTATCTTGGGATTTTAGATATAACTTGGGAAGCAAGTTACGTAGATCCTAAATCTTTTATCTACGAATTTTCTTCTCTTTGCACTCTCTTCCTTGGCTTTTATCCTCATCCTGCAAGTGTTTAGGGTTGAATAGAAGTCTATCGTTCCCTCTTCTTTGGTATTTGCAACTTTTGCCCTTAGTATTTGCAATTTTGGCAATTGATATTTGCAACTTTTACATTGGGCTTGAATATAGGCTTTTGGGCTTCTTTTTAGGCTTTATTTCTTTATTTTAATATTTCGAGGTCTGCACACAATAAATCATAAAATATTAGTAAATGTGCAGAATTATAGAAAAAAATGAAAATGTGATGGTAAATATAATGATAAAAATGCACTTTTCACTACCAATCAGTAACCAAAGAGTGTAACCGAATTCCCGGTGAAGGTTCTGGACTATCTCCTTTAAATTCCTCTAAAGAGGTGCTATTTGAAGTTCTCTTGGTTGAACACAAGTATGGGCACACACAAGCAATACCAAGCATATAATTATGATATGAACAATATGAAATAATGCAAGGCACAATATAAGAGAGAGTTTAGAGATAGTGGATCAAACGAAAACACCAAGATATGTTTCGTGGTTCGAGTCACTGCTCTACGTTTTCGTCTTCACACAGAAGGATTTTCACTATATCATCCACACAGGACTTCCCACACAGGGAATCTCCACTGAGGATTTTGGTAATACAACTTTGGAGTACACAACTCCTCTCTCCAACAAATACAACTTCTTCACAAAAGGCAAGGCACAACAATTATCACCTCTACACTTAGAGGGATGGACACTTAGCCAAAACAACAATACCTCACACTAGAGAGATAAGGCTCAAAGCCAACACTCCAGCCACAAATCACCTCTACACTTAGAGGGATACCAACACAACCTCCACACTCACCTTTACATAAGAGGGAACTCAAATAAAAGAAGGTTTACAACTCTTGGTGGTCTCACTAAACCACAAACCAATTTTTCTCACAAAATAAGTTCCTTTAGATAGGATAGATATGATAGCTCAAGTGTGAGAAAATAAAGAGTTTGAAAATCAAAATCACAAAGAATAACTTGGGAAAACTTTTAGGATAAATTAGAAATGAAGAACAAAAACAATTCCCAAAGACTTCTCTTTTTTTTTTTTCCAACCCTTTTAAAACAAATAAAGATAGTTCTTTATAACCCAAAAACTCTTTGAAAACTTGTTGCTAAAACATTAGGAAAAATAGAAAATTTTGCTCTTGAAAAACTTGGTTAAAACAGCTCAAGAGAAGGCATATTTATAACCTCTCAAAATCTGTCCGTTGACAGTCTGAAAAAGGGCAAAACTGCCCTTCCGGTCGAGCAGCCAACGGTCATTTTTATGACCGTTGTGCCTCCGGTCGACCGCCTGGTCGACCGGGCCAAAGCCAACGGTTGACCGCCTAGTGACTGGCCCCCACCCGAGAGTTGGGCGCGTTCAGTCGGTCGACTGCGCGATCGACCGGCCAAAGTGGCTGGCCATGTGCACGTCCTCGTGCACATCGGTCGACCGTGCCGGTCGACCGATTCCTAATCCGGTCGACCGCCAGTAGTCTGGCTGGGTAATTCTGGGACTTGAAAGCATAGTTGTTTATTACCAATTAAATCCCATAAAATCACATAAATTCCACAAAAATAAATTCTTTAAAGATCTTTGAAATCCAAATATGTGTGACTCAATTTCAATACATATTATGAACTATTTGAATCATTTTTGTGATATTGAAATTTGCCTTTAAACCAAAATCGGTATTTTTCAAACTTGGATCTTTGAAATGGAAAACTGTTTTATCCACAACTCATGTAAATACAAAAACATGATATTTAAACAACTTTGAAGCATATTGTATGTGGATAGAATCTAATATGCATATAAAGATATATATATCTATATTTTTGACATGAAATCCAAAAATAAGTTTTGTTTAAATACAAAACTCCAAACTCATGAAATAGACTATCAAAGTAAGTTTTTCTAAATAGATGAAGCATAGATGTATATAAATCAAATCTAATATACATTAAATCATGTAAACTTGTTTTGATTCTATCTATCCATGAAAACGATATATATAAAAACCGAAACTGGTTAAGCCGAAAACCAAGATCAAACATATTGAAAACTTGTATGTGTGTACTTGAGCATATCAACACTATCTAATCTTTACACAAGATCTAAACAACTAAACTAAACAAACCGAGGTCTTCTTGTCTCCAAGCCGACTCGATCCAAACACGATCCACCGAGCTTGACTCCAACCGAGTACTAGATGCGATCTTGATGCTCGACCTCTTGAATCAACATGTGAAAGCTTCAAAACTCTTTTGTTGAAGCTAATCACTTACTAATATATTGATTAAATATCTGAAACTAAATATCACAAGATTATTAGTAAAATATAACTACATGAGTTAATCATCATCAAAACTAGAGTGATGGGCCTCTGGGCTAACAGCGAGTGTGGTCATCGGCGAGGGAGGGGCGGAGGCATGGGGTCGCCAGGGAAGGAGAAGAAGAAAGAGAGGAAAGAGGAAGGCGGAAGAAGAGATGGGCATTTTGAGTTTTTCATCAAGAGTGAAAAAGGTCAAAAATTAATGGCACATTGTGATTTTTTTATTTTTTTTCCGGTGTTGGGGTGGTTGGGGGGGGGGGGGGGGTGTGGTGGGGTTGTTGTGTGGCAATAACCGTGCCTTTGCAATTAATGAAAGCATGGGAAGGAAAAGGTAAATACATTTTACCCTCTAATCAAATTAGGAGACCAACAAGGAACTACAATGAGCGTCGAGAAATTCTGGGAACTAAAAAACACACCCCCATGCAAGAGTGCAATGCAATCCTTCGTTGATTCCGAGATCTCGTCGATGTGGTAAGAGTAAACTCGTTTGAAATTGTTGGAGAAAATGTAGGAAAGCAAGAAAACTAAAGCAACACAGTTTTATTTTTTAATAGTTTCATATCATCCCAAGCTTATGCTTTTTGGCAAAGGTGCTAATGTTTGGCACATGGAAAGCAGATTCACGAAAGTACAGTAGGGGGCTCGCGGTGTGAGGTTTCGGCATTTTTCTTTCAAAAATTTGAAAAACACTTCTTGCACTGTTCATGTACTGTTCATGTAATTTGTTAAGTTAGAGATGGGGCCCACCTCATCAGTTTTAAGGGCAAACAAATTACTCGGGGTGAATGAAGACGCTGTGCGGGTCACATTGTCGGGACAAAAATACAATTTTCTGCCACTATTGGGGCAAACAAACAACGCCTAAACTGCTTGGGTCAAGGACACCTCAGACTTTTGCAGTTACCAATATAATTGTAATAAAGCTATTGTTTAACTAACAGATTTTACTGAGTAACCCAGGTTACATTTTGTGTCTTAGGTGTCAATAATTATTGCAACAAAAACACTCACATTTTGCAAATAACATAACTATTGCACCTAAAATATCAACTGTAAGTTTGTCATGTGACGGCATGTCCATAGATCTTTATTTTGGTGTGAGCCCAGTGCACCAGGAATCTCCACATATAACTTCCAACCTCACCTCAACGACAACTTAGTTCTTAGAAACAGGCGTTCTTTCCCTTGCATATCTGTTCCAAAATCTTCTCTAGCTCACTAGTACATCTCCATAACATTTGTTTGCCTGCAAGTCAGCAATCTGTTTAAATTCTCAGTAATGCTTATCAAAAATTGTGCTTTTGTTTCTCTCTCGCCCTATCGGGTCGTCCATCAGCTGTGATGGACGGCCGACAACGCGCGAAGGACCGGGTGGTTCTTCGGCGAAGGAGCTAAACCGCTCCCATTTTCAAAACTATCTTAAAGTTAGACTCTTAACAGAAGTAACCATTATCACTTGAAAACTTCCCCATACCTCTCTAGCATTAAATATATTGGTTACTGTTACATAATGGAGTATTAATGAAAAAGTAATCATTTGTTACTTGATACTCTAATATCAAACATTGTTTGACTGAATAGATTAGTGGTACCAGTATTCTCACATAACTTGATGAGTTCTCGCTCTACAAAAGTTGTAAAATTCTTCTTCTTCTTTTTTTTAATAAAAGACGAAGCGGCCAGTCTTGAAGTTGGAACCTCTCATTTCCCACCTAACCCCTTTACCCTGAGGTAGATCTCAGTAGTTATTGAATTCTATTCTTAACTCACCAAAATACATTTATCTAACTTCTCTATAGGTTATTCTCAAATCCATGGAGTTCGTGTACACTATTGACAGGCCAATCATATTGTGTAAAACCATAAGTAGTCCTGTCTTTGGCAACCTCCATGGTTTATCTTTCAATTTCCCCTTTGTTAGTACTCATCATGAGCTCTCTTCAGCCTTGTCCTGAAAATCTAAAGAATAGCAATGTGGATCTAAGAGTATAATGAAATAGAACCACTTCAGGTTCCCTATGAAATGACGCATGGAACGGTAACACTACAAAGATGTTCTAAGAGTTATGAAGGAAGTTTCGCTTATGGATTGAGAATGGGAGTTAAACTCTATGAGATCGAATATCATGTTGTTCCTCAGTAGCTCAATTTTGGTCGACTATTAACTAATTGATTGTAAGTTCGAATTCAACTTTGGGAGTTTTGATTGATTCTTAATTTAGTTAAAGAATGAAAAAATAAATTAAAACGCTCATTTTGACTGTTAGGGATAAGTAAAACGTTTCCTGTCTTTGTTTTAATTGCATTCTATCTCTGGAATACAATACAGACAAGGGGCTAATTTGGTCAATGTCTACTGATTAAAATATGGAAGCTAAAAGTTGGTTGATTGGTCACCTATATTGCATATATAATATCACATTCCCATAAATATTGTCTAATAAATCATGCATTTAGTCTTATATTTTTTTATAAAATGCAGACTCATTACTAATAAAGGTGGAAGAAATTGAGCCCAAAAGCCCGCTTTAATTCTTATTTAAATCTAAATTAAAGAAGGGACAAATATTCAACAGGATAAAGACGATCCCAGGTGAAGATCAATGGAAATCAAGAAAGATAAAACCAGTTGAAAATCTATAAAAACAGATCTTCACAAATCAATTGGTTAAAGTCGAAGATCAAAGGAGGTTTCGTCGAATTCAAGATCAAAAATCTGAAAATCCAGTAAGAGATAAGCGAAGATCGCGAAATAAGGGATCTGCATCAAAAATCTGAAAATCCAGTAAGAGATAAATGCGGCCAAAGCCGCGTTTCCGCAGCTATCTAAAGGAATCAGTGGGAGCGTTTCCTCCCCCTATCTTCATACGCTCTCTCTCCCCTTTGATTTTTGCCTATAAATACTACATTCTACAGAGAAGAAGGGATCGAAAACTAGTTTAAGTTTCTTACTTTATTTTAGAATTTAGGATCATTCTTAGATAGTTTATGAGAAGTTGTATCTCTTTTGTTTTTGTAGTTCAGTCCAGAAATAAGTGAGAGAGAGAGAGAGAAGAGTGACTGTAACCTGACATTGAAGTGACATCAATAAAAATTCAAGATCTTCCTTCTTCTCCAAACTATCTGGTATGTTACATTTATTTACTATGCATTGTCTTACATCGATCATGAATAGCTAAGCATTTTTCTAGGCTCGCTAATCTATCTCTTCTACCCCTCTTCTTTTGATTGGTTTTCATGAAAGCAACCCCACTCGAATCATTAGTATGCCTAAGTCAAGCTGTGTTCTTGAAGGCACATGAGGATGGGTGTTAAACTTTAAACATTTATTTCAAAAACATAACTATTTCTAAATCGTTTTTTTTCCATACTTACTTCCTCGCTTGATGGTTTAATATTCTATTTTAATATTGTGTAAAGAAAAGTTTTCAGTCTTTAAAACAAAACCATCTTAATTGTTTTACTTGAACACTCAAAGGAGACTTTGTGCTTTACCTATGACTAGAGTGAGGTATTAAAACTTTCTTGAGAAAATTAAATAGTTGAGTTGAAGATTAAAGAGCCCGAATCTTTTTCATAATTTAAATCACAACAAAATCACTCTCAAAGCATTTTCTAAAAAATCATCTTCTCCAAAACCTTCTCCAAAATTTCAAGTTTTCTTACTACTCTCCATTTTCTTTTCAACTTAAAAAAAACACCAAAAAAAATCTTTGTTTTTAAAACATAACATCGAAACGCTTTCATCACATTCCTCCTCGTGGGCATGACCTATTAGCCTAAAACTACATGGTAATTCTCATTGTATTTTCTTGCAATCAATTTTTGGCGCTGTTGCCGAGAGGAAACGTTGTAATTATTTTTTAACAAGTTTGGTGTTTTGTTTCAGGCCCATAAAGAAATCAAATTTAACGCTTAAGCATTGTAGGAGAAGACTTGTTATTTTGTGCCCCTACTCTAGAAAGTAGGAAACAAAATTTTAAGAAATTGCAGCGCAAAAACTTGAAAATTTTTGGACTACTAAAAACTCTTTTTTACAGGACATATTGCTTTGTAAAAATACAGTTTTTTGTTGTGTTATTCTGCTAAATTTGATATTCACATACCATGTTTTTAATCCAACAGTAAACTGATTGATTGCTAATTGCTAAAAAAAATGTTTAGACTTGTATTCTAGACATTTGTCTAAATTACGTTTCTTATACAATTACTGTTGAAGGGAACTGGAGACAAGGTACGTTTACATAGCATCTAGCATAGGAACATTCTTGGGTGATTTACTTTTTTTTTATTGTTACATTACTTTATACTTGCACACTTGCACAATCTATTTTAAGGGCAAAACCCAAAACAAAATAAGGTAGGGAAGTCATTACCCTTCCTTAGCCCACAAACCATCTCCAAACACACGCACCAACCTAAACCTAATTTAAAATTTGATAGACGTTGGCAATAAGGACATCTCGAACTCATTAGGATATTATCCTAAGGGAAAAAGTGTTGGAATTTGACTCCTGCCAAATCAGTGTCAAAGGACAAGGATTGAGAGGCGAAATCCCGAAGGCTGGTGTTTGGTTAATTAGGCCTGTCGCTTTTGCGCGGATACCTCCCACCAATCTTGCCCTGACCTGACTAACTAGCTTTTGGTCAGAGTCAACATTATACCTCCTGTGGACAATCAACCAGTTAGAAGTTGTCTAGGTCAAGGTTTACCTTAGACTAGACTTGGTTGCTTTCTCTTTTTCTTATTGACTATTGGTAAACTTATTTGTGAGAGTGTTTGTATATGCAATCGTAGTTGAGAGACCCACACACATCTAGGTTAACTAGAAACACATTACCACCCAAGCAAGAATCTAAATCAGATCCGGTTATGACTTAACCGACATCTTTGCAGGATAGGTTCTATCCTATTAGAACCACACTTCCATCTTGCATCCAACTTTCATCGGTTGGTGAACATAACTTTGAGCTTAAGCCTCAATTTATCAATACACTCTTTAAGTTTCATGTCTTACAATTCGAAGATGCGTATTTCTTCATAAGATAATTTGAGGAAGTATGTATAATGATGAAAATCTCACATCTTTTAGATAATACTATTAGGTTAAGATTTGTCCCATTTGCTCTTAAGGACTTAGCCAAGAAATGGCTTTACAACTTAGCAATCGGCTCTATCACATCATGGGATGGTTTCATCAAGGTCTTCTTGAAGAAATTTTATCTAATTTATAAGACCGCTCTTATTAAGAAGAACATCATGCAGTTCAAGAAAGAACCTAGTGAACCGTTTTGGATATACTTTAAACACTTCAAAGACCTCCTTGTCAATGTCCTCATTATGGAATAAAGAAATGGTGATAATGCCAAATTCTCTATAATGGTTAGACTACTCAGCCAAGACACTATTAGAAACCATGTGCTAAGGGGGTTCTGGCAAAAGGATGAGAATGAAGGATGTAATTTATATGAGAATCCAGCTGAAAAGATCATCCAATGGGAACTAACTAATAAAAACTTTAGAAATTCAAACTCCATCTCTTCAAAAGGAGATCTCCATTCAATTGAATCATTCATAGTTGCTAAGGCTAGAATAGTAAACCTAGCAAGAAGATTGGAAGCTCTAAAAACTAAGAAACCAGTTCCAATCAATCAAGTCAGCCCAAACCAATTTCTAACTTCAGACTGTACTTACTGTCAAACCAAGAATCATGTGTTTGAGGAATGTCCAATGTTCCAAACTTAATAACAATTTTCTGAACCGATGAATGCGGCCTTTTCAAGGCCCAACAATAATCCTTACGTACAAATGTACAATTCTGGCTGGAGAAATCACTGGAATTTCTCATGAAGCCAAAACAACAATGATCACTCACGATCAAACTATTCAAACCACTTCGAACATTCCAATAATTCTTCCAATCATCAACCCAACTTTCTAAATTACCATCACAATTCTTCCAACCATCAACCCAATTTTCCTAATTATCAATAAAACTTTCCCAACCAACCTCCACAATCTTTCTTCCAAAATCCTCCACTTGAAAAGAGAATGACTGATTTTGAGAAGAATATGGAAAGGTACATGAAGAACTAAGAGTCCCTCATGCAAATAATACAAAACAGCCATACACAAGCCATAATGAGGCTAGAGGTTCAAATGAGCCAATTAGCCAATTCAAAGAATGAGAGGCTAAAGGGTACCTTGCCGGTCAGCCAGTAACGAATCTTAGGAATTCCCACCAAGCCCATTTGGTTGAGAATCAACCATTGAATCAATGTAATATTGTTCATACATTGAGATCGGGAAAGAAAGTTGATAATCAAGTATCAACACCATCCATTCCTAGTCAGCACAACCACACACAAGCATCCACCTCATATAGTCTCAATCCTTCTAAATCTGACGAATCTAAAAAGGATAAGTCAATCAGTCAGGTGCACAAGCCTTTAGCACTATTTCCCAATAGGCTGAAGAACAATAAGCAAAATGCACACATGTATAAGATAATTGAGATTTTTAATCAAGTTAAGATAAACGTGCCTCCTCTTAATGTGATTCAACAAGTCCCGTCATATGCCAAATTTCTTAAGGACATGTGAACTAAGAAGATAAAGACTAACATACCCAAAGAGGTCTTCTTAGCCACTAACATTAGTGAGCTACTGTCTGGTCCGATCCCTGTCAAGTACAAGGATCCCAGTTGTCCTACCATTGCTTGCACAATAGGACAAGCCGAAATTAGTCGTGCACTACTTGACTTGGGAGCAAGTATCAACTTACTCCCCTTCTCAGTTTATCAACAACTTAGGTTGGATGAGCTTAGTCCAACCTGAGTCACCATTCAACTGGCTGACCGGTCAGTGAAAGTTTTCAAAGAAAAAATTAATGATGTCCTTATCCGGATCGGAGTATTTATCTACCCCTGTTGATTTCATAGTTCTAGAAACGCAACCTGCTTCAAATACTAGGTCTCAAACTCCCATTATCATAGAGCGTCCATTTCTTGCAACTGCAATGCAATAATCAATTGTAGGAAGGGATCTATAAGGTTAACCATCAAAGACATGATTAGAGAAGTCAATATCTTCAACTTAGGAAAGCAATCCCGAGATATAGAAGACCAAATATTTGAAGTCAACCTCATTGAGAACATCACAAGTGAACATAGAGAAGAATTGAAATTAGAAACTGAGAGTGAATTCGAATTAGAGTTTATTAATTTTGATCTTAATCAGATTGTCGAGTCTACTGTGAATTGGGCGTCAAGCCCTGTTTCACCAAGTTTGAAGTCAACAAATTGATTCCCCTTCCATTGAGCCCTCCTTTTTCTTAGAATTGAAAGTCTTACTTAAGCATCTCAATTATGTCTATCTAGGCGTACAAGAGACTTTGTCTGTCATAGTTGGATCTCATTTAATTGACGGAGAAGAAGAGAACCTTATGTCAATTCTTAGAAAAAATGGAGAAGCCATTGATTGGACTATGATCGACATAAAGGGGTTGAGTTCAGTTATTGTTCAACATCACAGTCATCTTAATGAAGAGGCGACACCCAAGAAAGACCCACAGTGTAGGTTAAACCCTATAATGCAAGAGGTTGTTCATACTGAAATTTTAAAATTCCTAGACAATGGGATCATTTATCTCATTTCTGCCAGTCAATGGGTCAGCCCTGTCCACGCGGCTCCGAAGAAATCTGGGTTTACTGTAGTAGAAAATGAGAACAAAGAGTTGGTCCAAACTCGACTCCCAAAAAGGTTCGAGTTTGCATTGACTATAGGTGGATGCACGAGTATTACTATTTCTTTGACGGATACTCAAGGTACAATCAAATTCCCATAGCTCCCAAGGATTAAGAGAAGACGACGTTTACATGTCCATTTGGGACTTTTGCCAATTGCTGAATGCCTTTCAGTTTGTGCAATGCCCCTGAAAGTTTCAACGTTGCATGATGAATTTATTTTCAAGCATGGTAAAATGATTCTTAGAAATCTTCATGGATGATTTATCCATCTATGTAGATTCATTCAATCAATGTCTTCACCATCTAGAACTTGTCCTCCAATGTTGTGTAGAGAAAAATCTGACACTTAACTGGGAAAAATGCCACTTCATGATAAGATATAGAATTGTCTTGGGTCATGAAATCTCTAAGAAAAGAATTGAAGTGGATAGAGCTAAGATTGAGGTTATAGCTAAGCTTCCCATGCCCAAATGCGTGAAAGATATTCGATCCTTCTTAGGATACGCTGGTTTCTACTGAAAATTTATCAAGAACTTTAGAAAGATTGCTAGACCCTTAACTAATCTTTTAGCTAAGGATGTGTCCTTTACTTTTGATGATGAATGTATAAATTCTTGGGAGAAGCTTAAGAAAGAGCTTATTTCTGCACCAATCATATCTACAGCGAATTGGTCTAAGCCATTCAAAATCATGTGCGATGCTTCTGATTTTGCCATAGGCGTTGTCATAGGACAGTTCATTGATAACAAGCAGTATGTGTTTATGTTGACACTTAAAAAAGACAAAATTCTTATTGGTCTGAACAATGTCTAAACTTGTTGACATTTACAAAAGACAAGTGACAGACGAGCTGAAGACCAGTTTTCACCCATCTCCGAGGGACAAGGAAGCAACTTGGACTCCACTGATCCAGCAAGCAGACAGTGAATCCGGATTGTTTCTAAACAGACCTTAGCAGGTCTAAGGTGCTAACACTTAGCATCGCATGAGCCCAAAGGGACAGCCTCGCTTAAGAGGCTAATACCACTCAACTTCGCCTTGAAGCCGTTCAAAGCCTCGCCAGGAAGCTAACTTACAGTTTCGCCGCAGAAGACTTCTAGCTCCGCCGAAAAGCCTCTTTTCGGACTTCACCAGAAACTGCCTCTAGCTCCGCTGTGAGCTCAATGCGGGTAGCTCCGCTATTGGTTTGTTATGGTCAACCTTTGACCAATCAAATCTCCGGATGAGATCGGATTCAATCAGATCAAATCCAATCAGAGATCAAATATGGTAGTTGATTGTCACAATCTCTTGACTCTCTTAAAATGAGTTAGAAGATTAGGGGAAATCCTCTAACAATATGGAAAGGATCAAAACAGATCAAGAAGATCAACTGACCTGCCATTTCTAGCTTCGCAGAAGCTGATCTTAGCCTCGCAGCAAGGCTACTTTCTAAATTCAAACAGATTCGGTTCAATCTGTTTCCATATCTTCAAGGGGACGATTATACCCTTGCTCTCCTTATAAATAGCCCACCAGGGGCACAAGGAAAAAAAAAGAAAAAAAAGAGGGGACGACACATACGAAGAGAGAGGACTCCACAAGCAGAGGCTTCTTCACAACGCACCGTGCGTTCTCGAATTCAGAGACTCTTTAGAGAAATACTTCTCTATTCAGGGTGCTGATACCCTAATAACCCCTTCTCCTCAAGGAATTTTCGGAACTAGGCGAGAAGGAACCCTTAATTGAAGGCGGTTTTGAGAAGTAGCAAGAGGGTTCTACCAACCCTCTATTCTCTGATTCCCGGAACAGGCGAGAAGGGAATCTCATCGCTCGCATCGTCAAAGGGACAAAGTGGTCGCGCGCTAACCAGACTCCTATCGGCACACTTCTCCAGAATCTCTAAGGAGATCTACTTGTAATCTTTTTAAGAATACTTGTAATTTAGCTCCTCAAACCTTTTATTTGTAAGTTTTCCCCTTTTGCAAATTAATGGAAAACAAGATGGCGACTCCGCTGGGGATTGTATTCTCCACTGCTGAGAATCAAGTGTCGTAATACAACGAACAGACCCTTGGGTCTAATTCTGAATTCAAAAAAGCGGCGCAGCCAGAGCTTCTCTGGCTAAATCTTCAAGGAAAGTCTCTGCGGAGACAGAAAAGGTTCTCTGCGAACCTGCTGCGGTTCTCTGGCGTAACAAAGATGCGTGCCCGCAGCCCAAGTCCTGCACTCTCGAGAACCTGATCGTTCAGTTCGATTAAGGAAGATTTGAAGAAGTCCTCTCTGAGGGTGGCCTAATGCTTCGAGCACGGAAGCACAGGAAGGTCTCCACGACCAAGGTTCGGAGCGGAAACCAGAAGCAGAATTCTGCCAACACCCCTCAGCCTCGCTTGTGGCTAGTCAGGTTCCTTGCGAACCTAAGCATCCTCTGTCAAAGCAGATATGGAAGCCTAAACAGAAGTCTCCAACCGAAGCTTCAGGCGTAGCTACGCCAAAACCACGCCTCTCTCGCGAAGAAAAAGGCAAGATGCCTGTCTGCTCCAACAACGCTGCCAATCATAAAGTCAAGACGGCAATCATACCGTCGCCTAATTCAAGAGCAGCAATGCCTTGTGCCAGCCTCATTTTCACAAGCGAAGTTACTGTACCACAGCATACTCACTGGGTCCACGGCCGTAAGGCTAGGGCCGAAGTGCTATTTAAGGCTAATCCCCTTCGCAGCGACATAGCAGATAAAGCACCACAGCGTGCTCTGCTCTCCCGTTCGTCAAACGTTAAGCTCGCATCTGTTGGCGAGGCTAGAGCCAAAGCACTATTCAGTGCTAATCCTTTTGCAAGGATAAGAGGAACGGCACGTCGTCCTATGTACATTCCAAGAGAGTCTCCACGCGAGATCATTCAGCCCTGATGGGCCTGACTTGCGAGAATTCTTGGCGAACAAGTGGAAGTTGGAGTCTTTCCGATCTACTTCCCCCTGTTGTCAACAAAGTGGATGCCAGTTGGTGACGGTTCACTCAGCTCAGTGTCGGTTACGACCGATCCTCGCCACTCCTTCATGCCGGCAATTAGTCTTTGATCGGCTGTCTGTACGTGTCCCGATAAAGCATCCTAAAAGGAGCATCTCTCGAGATCCAGCCTCTGCATCCGTCAACATGACCGAAGAGGACGACAATTACGCAGAGGAAGTCGAACATCTGACGACACCCCCTGCAGCTCCCCAGATCCAGATTACAGCCCAGGCTTAGGCGAAGTCTTGGTGCGCGAAGAAGGTGTTTTCTGAAATACCAGATCTAAGGTGGCAATACCCTATAATTATGGGCAGCCTTCCTCTTTGACGGCCCTAACCTCACCGCAGCCCAGAAGATTGCCCCAACCATCCGATGAAGAAGATGAAGACAGTGGGTATGCCTCTTCGGCGACAGTTAGCTCGGTACGCACGGATAAAGCATCAGTCAATATGGCTGATAACGCTAACGATGACCTTCGTCGGCGCCTGGAGGCTCAGGAGCAAACCTCCAGAACCCAGCAAGAAGCCCTGGACAATATTCAACAGATGCTTGCTCGACTCCTCAGCAATCGGAATGACAATGATGCCGGGAGCAATCATGATGAGGAGGAACACTTCAGTAATGAGCCGCCCAAGACAGAGAAATCCAAGGAAGGTTCTTCCCTAGACGCCGAAGTCCTTAAGGGCCTCCAAGCTCAAATTGCATCCCTAGCTCAGAGGGATGAATTAAAGAAAGTAGGGGCAGTCTGTTCTTACCCACTGGAGTGAGATTCGGTGCCATATCCACCGAAGTTCAAACCACCAACGTTGCATACGTATGATGGTAAGAGCTCGCCCAATCAGCACATCTATACTCCGGTCCCAGACTGGTAATGTTATAAGCAACGATGCTATTATGGCTAGGCTGTTTATTGGCACCTTGAAAGGGGTGGCATTTGATTGGTTCCGAAGTCTCCCTCCGGGTTCTATCACTTCCTGGATCGACCTGGAAACTCGGTTTCTCTCTCATTTCTATGAGGACGATACCGAAGTGACCATGGACAAGCTCCTCTCCACCGTACAGAAGAAGGGCGAATCTGTCCGTGACTATATTGAGCGTTCAGAAATCTATCCTTGATGTGCCCAGTAGGGATGCCATTACCTATGCTCTTACAGACATGCAGACACAACTTCTTAGACCAAGTGGAAGTTCGCATAGGGGCTGTCAAAGCCACACTTGGAAGGAATTGGTCGAACAGGCAGAGATAGCTGAGAAGTCGGCTAAGAAGTTCGAACCATCCGCCCCTAGAGGCAAATGGGGGATGAACAACAAAGGGCGTAGCGACCTCCCGCAGTCTTCTCAGGCTAAAGGGAAAGAAACTATGTCTGTGGAGTTATCCGGAGATGTGCAGTCAAAGGCCACAAAGAGCGGCTTCAACAATTAGGAGCCTAAGTTCCCTCCAAAATAGTACTCCTCAAAGACGATCAGGTGGTCACGATATTCCATCTGCTCCACAAAGGGAACAAAATTAAGCTGCCAGATGCTCGACGTCCCAATGAGATAGGGCGCACAAACGACCAAAATACTGTCTTTACCACAGGATGGTCACTATCCTACCAACAAGTGCTATGTCCTCAAGGACAGGATACAAGCCCTAATCGATGCCAGAGTTTTGACATTGAAGACAGAGCAGAAGAAAGTCACTGCCAATATGGTGACTCTTGAGTTTGGCAGCACCAAAAGGTCACAGTTCCTGACGGGACCTATCCAGCCCCTGCGCCACGGTTGAAAGTAAGGCATCCTTCAGCCATGACTCGAGATGATAAAGGTCTCGTCCCCTTAACATTGGAGACGGGGGAAGTCATGTGGATACACCCGGACCTCGTCCAAGACGTACAACAGGGATCAAAGGAGCCCAACCTAAAGAGCAAATCTTGCAACGTCATCTCTGTCCTGCCAGACGATGGCAATCTTACATCGGCTTCCCTCAGCGATTCAGAAGGAGAAAAGCATGCTTGCACAGCGCAGGCCGATGCGCCTCAACAGACGGGCACCCGATCCGGGAAATTATACCTAAGGTAGTATGAGAAGTCTACTGACGAGATACAACAGCAAACAACGTCAGCACCAATACCGGCATCCACTCCGATTCAAACAAGGGAAAAGAGAAGCCTAAAGAGGCACAGTTCGACCACGTGTTGAAGAAACCATCAGGCCAAGGGTTTGATACACCCTTTCGTTTTGATATATTAGCTCAGCTAGCTAATATCCCGGCTCGTATCACAATACACGAGCTCCTTCGTCTCTCTAAAGAGACAAGAGAAGCACTCAGAGATGCGCTAGCCAACTCAGATCCTTTTTGACATGCGTGCCTGAGGTTCCTGACGATGATATGCGGTCTCTTGTTCGTAATATCATCACGCACAATCAAAGGTGCCCGCTATTACATTCACGGCGGAAGACATGCTTCTCAAAGACAACAAGCACGATCGACCTCTGTACTACACCGGATATATCGGTTCAACGTGCATTGAAATAATACAAGTCGATCCGGGGTCTG
>JAVJIF010002793.1:0-171138 GCA_038442645.1 Agave tequilana
GCTTTTTGTTGCTCATATTCTATTGTCAGGTGATCAATTGCTGTATTCAACTAGCTTCTCTGGTCGACCGGACGTTCGATCGGAACTTTATTTTGGTCCCTGGTTGAGCTTTGATTTGTGTTTCATTCTCCTACATGTCACAAGTGTGCATCTCCCTCGTATAATAATTCTTGAGGAAACAATAACATGATTTGGTAAAATAGCTAGGCAACAGCCTCAGAAGCTTGTCCCCTTCAAGGTATTTACAATTGTGGTTTAAAAGTTAAATCAGAGTAACCAAAATTAAACCATTAAATCCAGACTAAACCAAACCATTGGTCTCTGGTTAACGATGGCGGCATAAGATCAGACGATGAAGAAAGGAAACTGTGAAAATAATTAGTGCAGATTCTTGTCTCTTTTTTTAGCCACCTACCATTTCCAGTGTCCCAACACTATTGGCCTTATAAGAGTTCTTTTAAAAGACATTTTGGATAAGTCCTTTTCTAAAAAGTACTTATTTATTGTTGAAGTTGTAGAGCCTGACTGCCAACCTTGACAGAGAATCACCCTCGTAAAAGTATTACACAAAAGAACTGCGAGGCCTAGTCGCAGTAGGAGTTAGGAAGTTGGGAAGTCATTCCTAGGTGACTCGGGCAGGGCCTCAGGAAAAGTCTCATGAGGCCTGGACTACCTTGTTGACTCCTTGAGTACAGACGTACTACAGGCGAGTGTGGGAGAGCTTTTCGTTTCAGATGGAGGCATGTTCAAGTGTTCGGGGATCACTCAGAGTCTTGAGGAGCATACTGAGCGACAGAACAAAGAAACATCCCCGAGGAGCAGTAAGACGCAGCGAATGCGGTCCAGCCTTGAAGCTTCTTGATACAAGAAACTCAAGTCATATGTCAAAGACAGTTTAAGAATGTCACAACTTGTAACCTTACTTTTCCTCTATCAAAAGAGATGTGCCATAACTAGGTTGTGTGTAATGCTCAAAGAAATCTTGAGAGCTTTGTACAGAGAAGATATAAGGCTATCTTCTTCATCTCCCTGTAATCTCTCGATAATAGTGGATTTGCGAGCGACTCCATGATTTTACCTTGTTTTGGGCTTTCCACATAGTCTCTCTTGTGTTCTCTATGTGATGTCTTTTAATAGATCCATGATCTTGTTCCTCTCTTTCTATCTAATTTGTTCTTGTTCTTCATCATCGTGAAAGCCTTTGCCCCTAACAGCTGGTATCAGAGCTTTGGGTCGAGACAGTGGATGAAAGAAAGTTCAGAGTAGAAAGATTCAATGATACGAAATTCGGATCTAGAAGATCCAGGTCAAAGATTACATGTATCAGAAAGATCTATATCGTCCTCTCAGCGGAAAGACCCACAAACCAAAGCAGATGTCCAATGGTGAGTGAGAGATTATAGATCAAAAAGCACTAGGGGCGATTCGATTGCCCCTGGAATCAATGGTTGCCTTTAACATCTTCAGGGAAAAGATAACCAAAGACTTGAAGGTGGCGCTATTGAAGATGTACAAGAAACCCTCTGTGCCAAACAAGGTATTATTGATAAGAAGTTGTTCAATCTAAAGATGGCTGACAGCGAAAGTGTTGCTGGGAATTTCAAGGAATTTGACATGCTCACAAGCCAGTTGAAATCAATTTTGAATATAAAATCAGAGGGCTGATTCTCTTGTCTAGTCTGTTAGAGGCAGCCTGGGATGATCTTGTGTTGCCGGTGAGCAATTTCTGTGAGACAGAAATCTTAAAGTTTGATGATATGGTCGGTGTACTTCTTAGCGAATAGGTGCACAGGAAGCTATCGAGATCAGCTGAGACGTCAGGAAGTGTCCTGAGTGTCGATCAGAGAGATATATCAGGGAATAAGGATAAGAAAAAGAATGGGAGGTCAAAATCCAAATCAGGGGAGGTACATCCAAGCCAAGGGGTGTGGGGCATATGAAGAAGAACTGCAAGTAGATGAATGATGGAGAAGGCAAAGGGAAGGAGATGGTTTCCGTGTATATCATGAAGAAGGATGGATCTGATGCCTTGATTCTCTTCTTGGATGAGTCCAGCAAGTCATAGGTTTATTGACTCCAGAGCCTCTTTTCAGGCCACTTTCTAACAAGATATCTTTCAAAACTATATGAAAAGTAAACTTGAGAAGGTGTACTTGGGAGATAATGAACCATGTGACATTGTCAGGAAAGGCAATGTGGTGGTTAGCCTCTCCAATGGCTCAACATTGAGTCAAGGAACGTCAGACATGTTTCAAAGCTGAAGAGAAACCTAATCTCTATCAGTCAGCTTATGGATGGAGGTACAAAGATCACCTTCAATGTTGTTGTATGCAAGATCACCAAGGGTGCCATGGTGATAGCCTACGGGAAGAAGGAAGGTACCCTCTACATGACGCTGGGTTCTGGGGTATCAATTTTAGTTGCTTTATTAAAGGTGGATGCTAGGGTATGGTATCGGAGACTTAGGCATATGAGAGTGAAGGGAATGAAGGTGATGCATTCCAAGGAGAAGTTATCAGGGTTGAAGTCTATTGATCTAGACTTCTATGAAAACTGTACTTATGAGAAGCAAAAGCGAGTCAGTTTCTCAATAGCGAGAAAGACCCCGAAGGCAGAGAAGTTGGAGCTAGTGCATACCGATGTCTGAGGTAATGCTTCAACTCTCTCTCGGAGGCTCATTGTATTTTGTGACCTTCATTGATGATTTTAGTAAGAAGGTTGGGTGTATTTCTTGAAATACAAATCGGATGTGTTCGAGATATTTATGAAATTTCTGGCCCAAGTTGAGAATGAATCAAGTCAAAATCTTAAGTGCTTGAAATACGTCAATGAGAGCAAATACTACGATGGCAGATTCGAAGAGTTCTGTGCAAGTTGAAAAATCTGAAGAGTGAAAACGGTTCCCGAATACCCTCATCAAATAGAGTGGAGGAGTCCATGAACATGACTTTCTGGAGTGTACCTGAGAGCATGCAGATACACACTAGTTTGCCCAAGTAGTTCTAGACAGATGCAATTAACACGGTGGTATATCTGATCAACGAAGGACCTCAGTGCCTCTGTTATGGGATTCCCGAGGAGACATAGACTGACACAGAGGTAAACCTGAATTATCGGCTTATATTTGATTGTATCTCTTATGTCTATATTAAGTTAAGCTACAGGAGCAAGTTGGACCCAAAGTCTAGGAGGTGCATTTTTATTAGATATGAACTGATGAGTATGGTTATTCGTTCTAAGATCTTGAGAACTGCAAGATCCTTGGCACAAGGATGTGGTTTTCAATGAGTAGAAGACGTACAAAGACTTGCACATAGAGGAGCACTTTGGAGAACAATCTTAGAGTTTCACCTCGGAGTACTCCTGAGCAGCAGGGCATTGCGAACTCAGAGTTTGTCAAACTTGAAGATGCTCCCATGGACAAGGCTCGGAACATTCTCAATGGGAATATAGAATCCCGAGTAGCGCCTCCGACCCCTAAACTGAGCTATGGTGCTCAACCAAGTAGACTAAGGCTCTAAAAAGATATTCTATTGTCTTACATTATCTGTTATTGACTGACAGTGGTTAGCTCAGTGTTATGGGGAGGCTTTACAGGTGAAAGCCAAGGCTGAGTGGGAGCTTACTATGGATGATGAGATAGTGTCTCTTATGAAGAACCAAATGTGAGATTTGACTGAGCTACCTGAGAGCAAACGTGCCCTGCATAACAAGTGGGTTTACCGGTTGAAGGAGGAAAATGAACAACACCAAGAGGTATAAGCAAGGCTAGTTGTGAAGGGGTTTCACAACGAGAAGATATTAAGTTCAATGAGATTTTCTCTTCATCATGAAACTTACTGCCATTAGATACGTGCTCAGTATTGTGGCAGCGGAGAACTTACATGAACAGCTAGATGTGAAGACCACGTTCCTCTATGGAGACTTGGAGGAGGAAATTTACATATTGTAGCCATAAGGGTATATGTTGTCTGAGAAGGAGTAATTGGTTTGTAAGCTAAAGAAGAGTCTTTATGGCTTGAAACAGTCTCTGAGGTAGTGGTATCTTAAGTTTGACAGATTCATGGTGAGCAGTGATTTCACAAGACTGAAAACTGATCATTATTCCTTTTCCAAGTAGTTCAATAATTTTTATATCGTGCTATTATTGTACTTAGATGATATGCTTGTTGCTGGTCCAGCATGAGTGAGATTGTAAATCTCAAGGCCAGGATAGTGGAAGAGTTCTCAATGAAGGACTTGAGTCCTGTGAAGAATTCTTAAAATGAGGATTAAGAGAGAAAGAAGAGAGGTTGTTGAACGTATCACAAGCCGAGTACGTGAAGAAGGTGTTAAAAAGGTAAAATATGGCAGATGTTAAATCTGTGAACGTTTGATCGTTCACTAATATTGGATATTTATTATTACATTCTCACATTTACCTTGTAATAACTCTGTTATTTAACCTATTTATTATTTAATGGTGTGCAAGTGATGATTAATGCAGAATGTGAGGGTAATCCCAAACCATCCCAACTAATTCCGATTTTAATTGGATTTATTTGCCTAACTGAAGAATCAATGAGATATTAGAAAATTTAGTAGTCCAGAGACAAATCCTATTAGAAAACATGGATAATCAGAGACAAAAGATTCATGCACACAAGGATCTCCCAACAGCCAGATCCAAGCCAGGCAAATGCGGCTTTGGCTGCGTTTGCGCAGCCAGATATTGGCTGTTGGGCCAGTGATTTGAGCTCATCTCTTCACCTCCCTTTTCCACTCCACTAAATTTCTCAAATAAATACCACCAAATGCAGAAGGTCCAGGTGCAGAGAGTTAGGCTAGGGTTTTTACTCTCAGTTTAATGTAGATTTTCTTTTCTTTCTTTTCTTTTTTAATGTAATTTCTGTTTACTTGTAACTTAGGATAGAGAGATTTGTGTTAAAACGAGAGAGACTTGTATTGAGAGTGACACCGATGTAATTTTCTCTCTTTTTCTTTCATTGTATATTCATTTAATCTAAGTTTATTTTTTTTAAATATTCTTTTTTTCATGGATTATATCTTTTAACCTTCTAGTTTTCTCCTTCTTGTTTGTATTGCGATCCATGTGAATCTAATGGCATCAGAATAGCCTTGTCATTACGAGTGCCACCGATAGCTCATGATGATGGATTTCTATTCTTAAAATTGTATCATTTCATACTTGCTACTTTAGTCTTGATGATGTAATATGTAAGAGAATTGAATCTCCACTTATGGGCTATATAATGATCGCTTCTAACTCAAGGTAAACCATCACCAACGATCCAGATACGACAATCATCCAAAGAGGTAAGTTCACTATTATGAATATTTAGTAGATGCTAGAGCCATGAACTTCTTCTTCTATTTTCTTCCTCTATTTTTAAACCTTTTCTAATTTAGTTTTCTTTTCTTTTCTCTTTTCAAAACTAAGAAAAAACTTTTAACCAATTTTGCAATTTAAAAAGACACCGAAACGCTTTTATCGTATCCCTCTGTGTGGATCATGACCCCTTTAGCCACTTTGCTATTACGCTAGAATTGAGAAAGTTAGAGCATTATTTCTAAACTTTATTTCAAAACTCACATTTTGTGTACTATTTCATCTCAAACAAATTTTGGCATCATTGTCAGGGAGGGATGATATTTCTTTTAATTTGCTAACAGTTAATTTTCTTCTCTATTTTTTTCTGTAGGGGCTAATTTCAAGAAAACAAGAGTTGCAGAATATACATAGTAACCCTAAGATTTTGCTCTAGAAAGCAGAGCCTAGGGAGACTCTACTTTATTGCGCAAACATGGCAAAAGCCGCATTTCCATGTCAAAAGAGCTAAACTACTAACAATAGTTTTTTGCAGGGTGCTTGAATTGGAAAATCCAGATTTCTACAGCGATTAGTTTTCCTTATTTAACTTATTGTGCATACTTTTCTAAGCTAACAGTAACTTGGTGATTGTAAATCCTAAATACAGTTAGACTTTATATTCTAGAGTATTTGTCTAATTTCATTACATTTTTATTACTGTTAAAGAGTGTTGGATCAAAGTATGTCCGCATTGTATTTAGCATAAGACCAACATTTGAGTGATTTAGTCGCTTTGAGTGTTATTTTATTGCTATATACAGGCACACATCGCACTAAAAACGAACATAAGGTTAAACCGATAAATAACATAAGGTGTGAAAGTCATTACCCTCTCTTAACCCGAAAATATCTTCTCACTCACTAACCCAGCTAAACTAAAATCTGAGTAGACGATAGCCCTAGAGACATCTTGGACTCAATAGGAGATTGACCTTGGGAGGAAGTTGTTAGAGTTTGACTCTGGTCAAATCGGTGGCTAAGGTTGGAGATTAAGACGCAAGATCCTCAAAAATCAATGGTTTAGTGTAATTAAGGTCGTTGATCTGCACGAATACCTCCCCGTGCGTTTTGCCCCTACCTGATTGATTAACATGTGGTCAGACTACTGCAATATACCTCTCTAGACAGTCACCAGTTAGAAGTCATCTAGGTCTAAGGTATACCCTAACATAGGCTTGATTTTTCTTTCTTTCTTTCTTTTTTGTTTATTTTTTTGTTTCTTTTGTTTTCTTATCATTTTATGTGAAATAAATTATAACCATAATTTTTCTTGCTTTAATATTAATCCATATTTTACCCTGACCTCTTCTGACTCGGATATCACCAACCCGGCATTAACTCACTTTAACAAACAAATATGCCAGATTGATTTTATTTTACTCAGCATACTTTTCAATCCCAGTATTATGAGCAAGACTGGCAAAGTCATCTCTACTCTTCATCGAGTCAGTAGGAGTACACCTCCCTCCGAGTCATATTGTTGGCCACCTTTCAACATTCAGCTTCATATACTCCTTATCAAGATCAATCTATTGAAGAAAAATCTGAGTTAGAAGAAAGAATAGAAGCCTTACATGAGTCCGAGTGGCAAATTTAAAACATGATGGAGTCACAATTTTAACAAAATTTTTAAAATTAACATTCATACTCTCCTTTTCAAGAAGAAGCAACTGACTTAGAAAGGAGTATGGAAGACATGAATCAGACTCAAAAATTTTGTTACCCAGTCTATCAATAGGTTAGAAGCATAAATGAGTCAATTGGCCAACACTTATAGGAATGAGGAATCACTCCCTTATCAATATTTGATTAATCCTGATATCCTAACCCTATTGGTATAGTCCAAGAGTCATGTTGTTTTGAAAACTATGATTCAATTCATCACACCATCTTGACCTTGACCAATACTTAATCTTTGACAAATTGACAAGTTATTACTTCAACGAGATTGAACTTGAATATGAATCTGATCCCCAATTTTATGATCAGTTCTGAATTTTAACTCAATGGTGACTCATGTATTCTTACCTGATTTGAACCACATTCTTGAGCCAACATTGATTCCCAAACTTATAAATCTTGAACATGTACCACCAATTTTAAAAAATCATATTTCATTCATAGAAAAAGAATGTGAAACTCAAATCTTTGATTTGGATCCAACTCTTGAATCAAATCTGACTCTTGAACCAAAACTTGATTTAAATCAACTCCCCGAGGCAATATTGGTTCTCGTACCTTTAACTATTGAGCCCAAATCAATTATTTCTCTAAATCACATTCCATTGTGGATCAAGGTATTGAACAATACGACTCCGAGATGATTTTCAAGATTAATCATTTAACCGGGATGAATGTCATGATAGGATCTTCATGATCCTATTCAATATAGTGGTTGTAATAATTTCAATGGGTTAGAAGTCATAGGTGGGTTCCTTCGAACACTACATTCATTAGATTGTACAGCACTACTTGCACTAATCAGATCACCATCGGAACTACCACCTGAGGTAACATTTTTCCTTTCCTTATTTTTTTCATGCATATATGCATTCATTCATACATTGAGGACAATGCATAAGATAGGTGTGAGGGAGGATTTTACTAACATTTTCATTATTTTTGTAAAAATTTAAAAATAAAAATAAAAATCTGTTCTTTTATTTTAAAAAAATTTTGAGAAGCGAAACAACATTTTTACCTATTTGTATAAGAAATTAAGTTAATCTTAAGGACTAGGAGAATCATAATTAGGATTTCTTAATACTTGATCGAAATACGATTATTTGTTTGATTCTACATTTAGGAGACAAATTGGAAAAGTAATTTGATCTTGATTTTTTACCTTGATGAATATGTACTTTACATATGCAGTTACACACTTAGGATTCAAAACAAAGACTAGTGCCTTATAAAAAAAAATCCTCTAATTAAGCTGGGTAGTTGTGTCTCATAAAGCATAAGCATTCACACCTAAAGTTATTTATATCATCAATTAAAATCCTTAGCTTTGTAGTCTTATTTGCTTGAGTCCTTAAGTTCAAGGGGTGTTTTCTCACCTGGTGCCCTAAAATCATCTGGTTTAGGAGTCACCGACTAAAGGCTCATTAACTGAGTGAATTAGAAAGCCTAATAGAATAAAGAGAAAATGTCGTCAAAATATGTAAAATAAGGTATAAGAGTTGGAGTTGAAGAATCCCGAGTCAAATGTTTATGATCACAAATGTGTATACGATTTAGGGTAAATTAATAGACTAGATGAGAAATATAGTTTTAATTCTTACCTTGATTAATAACAAGTCCTTGCATTGAGACTAAGTTTAGAAATGAATAGCTTGGTAATCCTATGACTTATAAATTACTTGATTTTTGCAAAAAAATTCAAAAAATCTCTCTCTTTTTAAAATGTGTTTTTGATAATTTTAACACTTTATTTTTCTTTCTTTTATGAATTTTTTGGGTGTAATTCACTAAAACTCTCGCAAGACAAAACTCATTCTCTAGGGGTAAGTTAGAGCTTTAACAGCTTGTTGCACGTGATAAGTGCAACCGTGATTCCCATGAAAGTAAGTTAGATTAGATTGGTTCTGTTTTTTTATTATATTTTTCTCGAGGATGAGCAAAAGATAGGTGTGGGGTTGTGATCGTTCACTAACATTGCATATTTATTATTATATACTCACATTTATCTTGTAATAAACTCTGCTATTTAACCTATTTATTGTTTAATGGTATGCAGGTGATGATTAACAGAGAAGGTGAGGATAATCTCAAATTTATTCCAACTAAATTGGATTTTATTGGATTTATTTTCCTAACTGAAGAATAAATAAGATATTAGTAAATTCAGAAGTCCAGGGCAAATCCTATCAGAAAGCATGTGATAATCAGAGAGAAGAGATCCATGCACGCAAGGATCTGGCTTAATGGCCAGATCTAGATACAGGCCGTTGGGCGAGCGATTTGAGCTAATCTCTTCACCACCTTTACCACTCTATTTCTCCCATAAATACCACCAAATGCAATAAGTACAGGCACAGAGAGTTAGGCTAGGTTTTTACTTTTAGTTTAGTGTTGATTTTCTTTTCTTTCTTTTTTTAATGTATTTTTTTGTTTACTTGTTACTCAGGATAGAGAGATTCATGTTAAAAGAGAGAGTTGTATTAAGAGTGACACCAATATAATTTTGTCTCCTTTCTTTCATTGTTTTTTTCATTTAATCTAAGTTTACTTTTATATGTATTCTTTTTATTCATGGCTTAAATCTTCTAACCTTTAGTTTTCTCCTTCTTGTTTGTATTGTGATCAATGTGAATCTAATAGCATCAGAATAGCCTTGCCATTGAGAATGTCACTGATAGCTCATGATGATGGATTCATTCATAAGTTTGTATCATTTCATACTTGCTACTTTAGTATTAATGATGTAACGTGGAAGAGAATCGAATCTCCTTTATAGGCTATGCAGTGATCGCCTCAACTTAAGGAAAACCGTCGCCGACGATCCAAGGTATGACAATCATCCAAAGAGGTAAGTTCACTATTAGGAATATTTAGTAGATGTTAAAGCCATGGACTTTCTTTCTTTTAATTTCTTCTTTTCAAATTAAATTTAAAAACTCCAAACTTTCTTCTTCTATTTTCTTCCTCTTCTTAAACCTTTTCTAATTTAGTTTTCTTTTCATTCTCTTTTCAAAACTAAGAAGAAACTTTTAACCAATTTTGTGATTTAAAAAGATACCAAAACGCTTTTATCAGCTCCCTTCTTGTGGATCATGACCCGCTTAGCCACTTTGCTATTGTGGTAGATTGAGAAAGCTAGAGCACTATTTTGAAACTTCATTTCAAAACTCACATTTATGTGCATTATTTCACCTCGATCAACATTACACTCAGAGGTCACTTTAAGCTCTCGGAGACACAGACTTCGACGGCAGAAGATGAGAAGACTCTCAGGTCAAAGGTACCTTATGTATCAGCTGTAGGCAGGCTAATGTATGTTATGGTCTATATGAAACCAGACATTGCTCAAGCAGTTAGAGTTGTCAGCAGATACATGAGCAACTCTGGGAAGGAGAATTGGAGAGTTGTGAAGTGGATCTTGAGATATCTGAATGGGAGTTCAGATATGGCATTGTGCAATGATGGCATGGACGTTTAGCTCCTGGGATATGTTGACTCTGACTTTGCGAGTGATGTAGACAATCAGAGGAGTCACTAGTTATGTCTTCACTTTGAAAAGTAGAGCTGTAAGCTGGGTGTTACAGTTGCAGAAGATAGTCTCCTTGTCAATGATGAAGGCCGAGTTGTTGCAGTGACAGAAGTTAATATAGATGAAGGATTTTTCAAAGGAGCTCAGGAAGGAGCAGGAGGCTCCATCACTACAAAATGACAGTCAGAGCATGATCGACCTTGCAAATATTCCAGTCAATCACAAAAGAACCAATCACATTGATGTGTGGTACAACTTCATCGCAAGCTGCTGAAGGATTGTGTTTTCTCACTACTGAAGATACACACAAGTTGGAATCAAGAAAATTGTTGACTAAGGTGGTCACAGTAGAGAAGTTATAAAGCTATTAACTTATATGGGTCTTCAAACCTGAGGATCCGATTTTTAGTCGCTCGGAGTCACTATTAGTCGAGAATGAAAGGATAATGAGAGAGATGGGCTGCTACCGCTACGCTGACTATCAGTCTCCAAGTGGGAGATTGTTAAAGTTGTGAAGCCTAATTGCTGACCTTGATGGAGAATCGCCCTCGAAAAAGTATTACGCAGAAAGAACTGTGAGGCCGAGTCACAGCGGGAGTTAGGAAGTCGGGTTGTGCATCATAGGTGATTTGAGGTAGAGGAAAAGTCTCCCGAAAACTGGACTATAAAGTTGATTCCCCGAGTAAAGGCATACTACAAGGGAGTGTGGATGAGCTTTGTGTTTCAGATGGAGGCATGTTCAAGTGTTCGGGGAATAACTCAGAGTTTAGAAGGGATCACTCGGAGTCTCGGGGGGAACATTCTGAGTGATAGAACAAAGGAACATTCTCAAAGCGCAGTGAGATGCAGTGAGTGCAGTCCAGCCTGGAAGCTTCGGGATACAAGAAACCTAAGCCATGTGCCAAGGACAGTTTAGAAATGTCACAATTTATAACCCTAGATTTCTCTGTAAAAGGAGATGTGTCGTAGCTAGGGTTGTGTGTGTGAAGTTAAGAGAAATCTTAAGAGCTATTGTACATAGCGGTTGTGAGGTCATCTTCTCATCTCCTTGTAATCTCTCGATAATAGTGGATTTGCAAGTGATTTTGTGGTTTTTTTTTCTGATTTGGATATTCCATGTAATTTCTTGTGTTCTCTTTGAGTGGTCTTTTGATAGATCTATGATCTTGTTCCTCTCTTTCTATCTGATCTTTTTTTTTCCATCACCGTGAAAGCCTTTGCCCCTAATAATAGACAGAGTAATGTCAAACACACTGACGACTCTATGACTTTATACCCTTGTTGTCTACAGTGTCTCTTGCTATCATCGATTGCGATAACTTTTGGTCCACGGGTCAATGATTATAGTGTCTCCATGTGCTTATACGACACATCGCTGTGTTTTAGAACATGAGAGAGAAACAGTAAAGTTGCAAGTCGCAACGCCATAAACCCTAACCTCAATCTCTATCTGTCTCTAGCCTATTCTAAGAGCACTGGATACTTCCTCCATGCTGAAGTCAAGTCTCACTTTATGTTGGCCAAGTTTTTGGATATAAAACTATTTGATTCTTAAAGAACATGGCAGGAATTTGGACTACCATATGAGACATTTCTCATTGAACCCTATACATGTAGCCTTTTTCTTCTTTCTATTCTTCATGTCTTCAGTTCTTCATGATCAACTTTACCCTCCAAGAAAATTCACCATCAAAACTAGGCAAAGAAGCAAGCCAAGCAAGCAATAAATCACCCACCTATTGTTGTTTGTTGTTATACTCTGACTTGATAGAAATTATACCTCATAATAACGTTGATCACAAGCACACACATGTATCTCCCCTGTATAATGAATCAATGATTCTAAGAAAACAGTCACATTATTTGCCAAAAATAGCTAGCCAACATCCTCAAGGGACTTTGTTCCTTTCGAGGGTATTTGCTGACAATGTGATTTAAAAATTGAAGCAGACTGAACGTATGGACTCAGATTAAACCAATTAGTCTTCGGGTCGATGATAGTAGTATAAGATCGGCCAATGATCAGTGCGGATACTCGTCTCTTTTAATTGCCACCAACTTTTTTCAGTGAGTCAAATACCATCGGTCTTATAAGATCTTTTTTTTTAAAAGGCATTTTTTATAAGTTCTTTTCTAAAAACACTTAATCTATAAGTAAAATAAATCAATGACTCTACAACTAACTTGTTACTTCTTGTGTCTCTTGAAAGTGCGAAAAATTTCTTAGATCGCCTTTAGCGGATACATGCTGAACCAAAAAAATTAATGAACATGCAATCCTAAAGATTTAGTAAAAATCGAGATCATAACTTCGAGATCTCGCAGGATTGATCCCATTAACAATCTTCAACGCGAACTGGGGTGCTGTCTCGAATACCTCGCAATCTTCTATCGCATTCCTAAAACACCAGAATGGATGGAGGGTGGGTTCCGAACTTCCAATCTCCCCTTTTGGATCTTTTAGAAACTAGGGTTTTTCTCCATTTGTTTATGATGTATGATGCCTATTGCGGCCAAGAGCTATAAGATACTTTATATAGGCTACGATAGGGACCACTAAGAATCAAATAAGGATCAAACTTCTTATGAAATCAAGAAGCCCTAATTCAACCCGAATAACAATAATAAATTCCATAAATTACAATTCAATCTACTAAAGAATTATAATTACACTTTTGTTCTTATCTCAAAATTACTTTCGAGATCCATATTATTATATGCCTAAAATCTCCCCACGTTAAGATTTCTGATGTCCGTCGACTAAATTAGATTACTAACAATTTCTTTAATCGACATCTTGTCCCGGATACCTATCACTTAACTTATTTGCCACGTTAGATAATTAAATCCACCGCAGAGTTTGACATGTACGAAACTTATAAGCTTCTCAAGAGGACATTATCACTTCTTTATTTTTGGACGTGGATTCCGTCAATGAATAATATTCATCTTATACATTATATTATCACCCAACTCACTGATATTGTTGACTCATAAAAGAATCTCACTTCTTAATGAATCAAAGTGATAAGTATAACATGTACATATCCATTAAACATTTTGAAATTATGAGTTTAAGCACTTATAATAACCACGAGGTGTTAATTTTGTAATATAGTCAGTATATTGAAAATTATCTCAATTTGGTTCTGTACAATACACATATGCACTAATGTAATAGCCTGAGACATCAAACAGTCTCTTATAATCAAGATTGACTATTCTAGAAGATTGCATTACAATCCTACTGATGGTGTGTCCAACTCCATCTAAGATTGTAGACTCAACTTATGTTCTCTAAGAATCTGATGATTTGATCTTCCGTGTGTAAGCTGAACTCTACATGTCAGATCATCTACAATATAGAACACAAAACATGCAATAAATAATACAAACATTTGCCCATACAGATTCTCATAAAATGAAAATGAAATTATTTAAGTAATAAATTATATACTGAGTTCTAATACAAAAAGACTAAGGTTTTTAGTATATCTTCAATAATCTCCCACTTATACTCAAAACCAAGCTGCCATACATCTCAATCCTATCCTCTTAATATGAGTGTTAGAAATCTTGCCTTGCAAGCTCTTTGTGAAGGGGTCTGTCAGATGGTTAACCGATGTAATCTTTATCACTGTTACCTCATTGTACTCTCGAATGATCGAATCAGGTGATATTTACACTCATTGTGTCTTCCTTTCTTGTATGTTATTAGTTTCTTCGAGTTAGAAACTGCTCCGCTATTGTCACAATATAGTGTATAGCTAATTGTACTAGAGGGACCACACTAGATCTAATAAAAAGTTTCTAAGCCAAATTGCCCCCTTCGCTGCTTCCAAGGCAGCTACATACTCGGCCTTCATAGTGAAGCCAGCAATGTAAGACTGCTTTAGACTCCTCTAACTTATAGATCCGCCTCCTAAGGTAAACATAGATCCTGAGGTAGATTTTGGCATCCTTATCTGATTGAAAATATAAATTCGTGTACCCAAGGAGTACTAGACTCATGACTGGTATACCAACTTATAGTCTCTAGTTCTTTCAGATACTTGAATATATGTTTTACCGCAGTCTAGTGCTCTTGTCCTGAGTTAAACTGATATCTGCTGACCATGCCTACAGTAAAGCAAATATCTGGTCCAGTGTAAAGCAAAGCATAAATGAGGCTTCCTACTGTCGAGGTATAAGGAATTGTCTTCATGCTATCAATCTCTTCAGGTGTCTTGAGACATTGATCCTTGGATAGAATGAACTCATATCTGAAAGGTAAGTAAACCTTTCTTGAAATTTTGCATGCTAAAATGGGCTAGAACTGCATCGATATAAGTGGCCTATGATAGGCCCAATATTCTATTCTTACGATCTCGAATAAGTTTAATCTCATGGATGTAACTGGTTTCTCTCAAGTTTGTCATATCGAATTGGTTGGACAAGCATGCCTTAATAGATGACAATACCCCAACATCATTTCCAATGAGTAAAATATCATCAACATAAAGTACCAAGAACACCACTATGCTTTTGCCTTATTTTTTGTACACACACAATTCATCCGGACAATGATCAAAACCATAAGATTGTATAGCTTATTCAAAATGAATATACCAAGATCTGAATACTTGCTTAAGTCCACAAATGGATCTCTTAAGCTTGCATATTAGGTGCTCTTTGGCTTTTTCTATGAATCCATATGTACACCATATATATGAACTCATCAAGATTCCCGTTAAGGAATGATGTCTTGACATCCATTTGCCAAATTTTGTAATCGAAATGAGCCGCAATAGAAAAGAGAATCTGAATAGGCCTTAGCATAGCCACCAGCGAAAAAATTTTCTCATAATCAATTCCCTCTTTATGATTAAATTCTTTTGCAATAAGCCTTGCTTTGAAACTTTCTACTTTGCCATCTACTTCTCTCTTTTTCTTATAAATTCACTTGCATCCGATGGGTTTTATCCCTTTGGGTTATTCTACAAGATCCTAAATCTGATTAGAGTACATGGACTCCACCTCAGACATCATAGCTTTTTGCCAAAATTTTTAATCTTTATCTTGGATTGCCTCATTGTAGCTGTAGGGATCCGTACTTTGTTCTTCTGGGACCTTGTTAAAAGACTCTTTCAAAAACATGAACCAATCAAGTCGTCATATAACTCTCCCACTAGATTTTGGACAGTCTTTGTGACTATGCATCAATCGTGACACGCTTTGCAGGTTATGAACTAGTCTCTGACTCATCATCTACACTAGTACCCGACAATCCTCCCACTACGACTAGGAAATGAAATCTTGTCTGCTTGTAATGTATCTTCTTGTACTGTTAGTATTGAAGAGGCATTTGTCGATATGTCTTTTCTAAGCTCTTCTATAACAACTCTACTTCTGGGCTTATGATTCATCATATAGTCTTCCTCTATGAATCGGGCATTAGTGCTAACAATGACCTTCTGATTCCTTGGACTATAAAATAAACCACCTTTGATTCCTCTTGGATATCCTAAAAACAAGCATACTTCTATTCTTGATTCTGGTTTATCTGATTTTTCTTTCAACACATGTACTAGACTATCCCAAATTTGAACATGATTTAGACTAGGTTATGCCCAATACATAGTTTTATGTGTGTAGAAGGTACTGAATTAGATATTACTAGGTTTAAAATATATGTTGTCATTTCTAGTGCATATCCCCAAAAGAAATCAAGTAGATCTAAATAACTCATCATAGATCTTCTCATCTCCATAGCAGTCATATTCCTTCTTTCTACTACATCATTCTATTGTGACATTCCTGGTGCAGACAACTGGGATGTAATTCCCACCTCTGATAAATAATTCTTAAACTCTCCTATGAGGTATTCTCCACCTGATTAGATCATAGTGTCTTGATAAATTTACACAGACATTTCTCTGATTCTATCCTATACTACTTGAATTTCTCAAAGCATTTGGACTTACAGCGTATCAGATAAATATATCCATGTCTTAAGTAATCATCAATGAAAGTGACAAAATACTCAAAGCCTCCTCTAGATCGAAAAGTCATAGGTCCACACAAATCAGAATGAACCAATTCCAATGGTTCCTTGGCTCTATATCCCTTATCCGCAAAGGATCTTTTTAGCATTTTACTTTCTAAGTAGGATTCACAGAATGAAAGTGCCTCCACTTTCAATGAACCTAGTGGTCCATTTTGAACAAGCCTTTGAATTCTTCTTATATTAATATGAACAAGTCTCAAGTGCCAAAAATATATTTGGTTCATTTTAGAAGGTTCTTTTCTCTTATATGATAACCTAGTTGTGTTATTCATTATGCTTAATTGCAATATGGAAGAGACAAGATTAATAATATAAAGATTTTCAACCAATGAATTAGAACAGATAAAATATTTATTATGCCTAATAACTACAGAGTTATCAAAATAAACAGAATATCCAAAACATACTAGACTAGAAACTGAAACAAAGTTTCTTCAAATATTAGGTACATAAAGACAATCTTTTAAAATTAAAATCCTAATGCTACTAAAAAATAACTCTAAATCTCCCACTGCAACTATTGACACTTTCGCATCGTTACCCATGTGAAGATAAATCTCCCCATCACTTAGTTGTTTAGTTTATTGGACCCCTTCTCAGTTGTTAATCTTGTTTAGATAAACTAGACATTGCTTCTTCTTGTGTCTTGATTACTTGCAGTGAAAACACTTGTCATTAGGCTTTTTCACTATTCCTTGTGCTTGTGATTTTTGAGCCTTTTGCTATTTCTTCGTGCCTTTCAACTTAGGAGCAGAACTCTTTTCAGCAACATAAACACGAGCTATTGGCTTAATAAGGCCTTCAGCAGACTGAAGTTCTTTAAGTAATTTTGTCATAAATTATGAATGATTATTCATATTGTAATTTAGGCGAAATTGCAAAAAAGACTGGCAAAGATTGAAGCACGATATCAACCTGGGTTTTCCCATCAATCTCGGCTCCCAAGATCTCCAGTTCATTCAGATAACTTAACATCTTCATAACATGATCCCGAACTGATGTCCCTTCTGCTATATTTGTGTTCATCAATTCCTTCATAGCAACTTGCCTAGTAGCACAGTTTTGATCTCGAGTATTTCTTTCAAGCTCATCACCATGTCACTGGCAGTGAACATATCTTGATGTTGATGTTGCAACACATTTGATATGGAAGCCAAGATGCAACACTGCGCCATCTCATCAGCTTTCTTTCACTTCTGGTAAGTCTGGGTTTTCTCTTTGGTTGCCTCATTATCAGGTTGCTCAGGACATATTTTAGTGAGCACAAATTTGTACTCTTCAGCAATCAATACTATATCCAAATTATGTTTCAATCAATATAATTAAGGCCAGTAAGTTTGTGTTCTTTGAAAATAACTGACAGGGGTTGACTGAAGAACTTCCCATTTTAAATCATGAGAATCACAAATTTAACATAAATTATAAAGAGAAAAATAATGTCTTTGAATTCAGAAATTTAATTGGTACCCTCAACCAATAAATATAAGAACTCGCCAGCAACCTAGTATACCCTGAGTAGAATGACTCGATGGAAGGGTCATTCTAATCATTATTTATTAGATAGGATAAATTTTAATGATTCCATCTGCTAGACATTTAACCATGTCAAGTGGAATTATATAGCTGATATTACTTTAGTCCTATAAGAAACTGCAGTGACTCAGATAGTGAGGATAAAATTATTTATAAATAAGTGTATACCATCACTTAATTTCAAATTAATTAATCTGTATAGTACCCTTCAGATGGAGAGAAAGTATCATACTACCAACCAAATAAAACAATCTCTTGAGGAAGTTCATACCGGCGACTCCATAATTGACTCTGTCAGATATAGAAGAAGGCTCCGAGGTGATTGGGAAAAGATAGTGTAATTTTGTGTGAAGTATTTGCACAGATATTAAATGAAAGAGAGAAGGTTTAGAATCAACCTCAAGTGCTTTGATCACTCCACAATGTATTTATATGATTAATGTATCCTTTCCAATCTCCGTTATAGCATGGGCTATACCGGGTCGATCCTCGAGGAGAACTCACGATGGAAGCTTTACGGTTCGTAGTGAAGAAAAGAAAACGAAGATTCTTCTTTGTCCTTAAACAAATGTAAAAAGTATGGAAAAGAAAATGAAAATATATGTGGATTTGTGCATGATGGAAAGAAAGTCAAAAGAACTTTGGAGATTTATATTGCTAAGAAAGAAAGCTAGTAAAGAAAATGTTTAGAAAATTTTAGATGAGAAAGGCCATGGCTAGCTAACTTTACTACTTTGCTAACTTACTAAACTCAAGGGTGATGCATGATTGCCTCATGTTGATTCATTGGCAATAGAGATGACTTGCTTGTTTGGTCAAGTATTTTCTCGTTTTGAAGATGAGTGTTCTTCTTGGTCTTAGCTTGTAGCCTCATATTGATTCATTGGCTCCCAAGATAGATTTTCTATGGTGGACTTGAGGAGTGACACTCAAGGGATGCTAAGGAAGAAGATACAACATTCATTAGTGATTCAAGGCATAACAACAAATTAGCTTGAAGTAAAGAAGTTGTTCTACAAATAGCATATGTTTGGTGATCCATCTCCATGTTCCATCAAGGCACTTGTTCTAAACAAGGCTCTAAATCAGGCACACATGAATCATATGGAGTATGAACAAGCATTTCCCAAATGAAAGCAACTCTACTTCATTGGGAAGCAAAAGAGACTTAACAAAGCAAGTATAGAATTTAGCCATCACCCAAAGAGTTAGAAGTTAGCAATGAGAGTTGTTAGCTAGCCATGTAAAAGAAATTTAGCTATCCATTACAAAAGAAACTAAACAACAATTCATGATGAAAGCAAGAAAAGTAAAGCAAGAAAGTAAAGCAAATTACTAGAGGTTGTAAAGAGAAGAATGAAGCCTTGATTAATCCTTGCTTACAAGTGATGTCACCTCCTTACTTACAAGCTCTCAAAAACACTCTCTTTTCTCTCTTTAACAAAATCTCTAGGAGGAAGAAGAGGGAGAGCTAAAAACCTAAGAGAATATCAACACTCTCTCACAAAATACAAGCTTTTACCCTAATCTCTCTCTCTTATGCAGAATTAGGGAGGAAGAAGAAGACCTAGAGCACTAAAATCCTAAAGAAAAACCTAAGAAAATACAAAGCTCTATCCTCTAATCTCTCCTCCCTTATTTTCGCTGGTCCTGGGGCTGTATTTATAGGCCTCAGAGAGAAGGCTCCAGAAGACGAGACAGCTGGCAGAATCTGGCGCCCAACGGCCCCAGATCTGCCGCGAACGCGCGGCAAAGCGCGGCAGTTTCAAGGCCGTTGGGTACCAGAATTCTGTTGCGAGTTTGTTACGAAGTTGTTAGCCACGTGGACCTTCTGGAAGAGTGAGCTGGCGCGTAGAATTCTCCAGATCCTGGGCTCAAACTTGGGCTCTCTTTTGGGCTTTGATTTAATCTCCTTTAATTCTTGATAATTAAAGAGATTTTGGGCCTTTTCTCATTTCAGATGTGGACCTGCAAAAATAGAGAGAAGAAGATTAAAAATGACATTTTTATTTACAATATGCATGGTATAGATGTGGTAAAACATGCAAAATTGAATATCAATCACACCCCCACACTTATTCTTTTGCTCGTCCCGAGCAAAACAAAGAAAAGAAAAAATATACTACCAATTTTATTACACCACTTTCGTAGGTGACACGATTGCACTGAGCACGTGCAACAAGCCGTTAAACCTCTAGGTTACCCTAGAGGAGAAGTGTTGTCTCCTGAGGGTTTTCAGTGGATTGCACCCACAAAATTCATAAAGAAAGAAAACAAATGTTAGTGTTTTGAAAATTCATTTTGAAAGAGAGACATGTTTTCAAACTATTTTTGTAAAAATATAAGTGATCTTAGGTCATAAGTCCACCTATAATTATTTTTTCTTAAACTTAGTCTCCATGCAGGATCTTGTCTTCAATTAAGTAAGAATTCAAAATTGGATTGAATACTTTATCTTTTATAAACCTAGATAATATGCACATTGTGATAGTGAAGATTTCTGGGATTTCAACTCTAACCATAAAGCCATTTATTATTTATTTATATATATTTTTTTTCTTCCCTTAGTTTAGGCTTTCTAGTTCACCCATGTAACGAGCGTATAACCGATGACTCCCAAACCAGTAGGTCTTAGGGCACCAGATGAGAAAACATCCCTCGGGTTTAAGGACTCGAGTGAAAAAGGCCACAAAACTAAGGGGGATTATTCTTTTAAGCACCGTTAGGCGTGAATAACCATGCTTCTTGAGGCACAATTATCCAGCTTAATAAGTGATGTTTTATTTATATATTTTTCTTTTTTTTCTTTTTTTATTTTTATGGCCTTTTTGGTCTTTGTTTCCATCCCAAAATGTGTAAGTGTGAAGTGCATACTATCTAAGGCAAAAAATTCAAGATAAAAATATCTCCCAATTTTTCTTACTTAGCCTATAATTTTAAACAATATCCATTATTTCAACTAGGTTTAAGATGTCATAATTAAGGCTTTCTTAATTTCTAAGATCATCTTAATTTTCTTAAAAATAGATGAAAACTTTGTCTCTTATTTCAAAAAGTTTTTTAAAGAAAGAGAAAATTCCTATACAAAAGGGAAGATTTCTAAAAGAAGTGTAAAAGAAAGAAATCTAAAAACTCTAAGTTAGTAAACCCTCCCCCACACTTATCTCATGCATTGTCCTCAATGCATCGTGATATATGTATGCATGAAACAAATAGAGAGGGAAGGAAAAAATTACCTCAAGGTGGTGGTTCCGTGGCGGTCTGATTGGTCCACGAAATGTGACCCAATCAGTCTTGCGTGGAGTCCGGAGGAACCCACCAGAAATATCGTGAATATAACCCATTAAAAAGATAAATCCATGAAGGATTTTTATTAAGTATTTAACCCCATCTAATTTCCATATTCCACAACTAATTTTGGAGTCAAATTTGTCAACCACCTCGTTCCAGAATGGTGTATGAAATGATAGAACGGTTGACTTGGACTCAGGAAGGACAGGAACTAATACCGACTCAGGAAGGTGACTTAAGTCAAGTAAAGGTTCAGGAGTCGAAATGAGTTCAGGAATTGGGTCCAAGTCAAGAAGTTGAAACTCCAGTCCACATGTATTTTCCAACAATGGAATGTGATCTAATATGGGTGATATCTCTTTACTTCCAATATGAAGGAATTCTAGCTCATCGCCATACAATTCTTCAAAACTAAGGTCAACATCCGGAAATGTGCAATCAGTTAACTGACCCCGAGTTGACTTATCCAGACACATGATCTTGTCAGCGAATAGGTCTTCAAAAGTAAAGAGATTGTGAGAATCTAGGTCACATATCTCATTGAGTTCAGTATCAAAAAATGGAAAACTTGCCAATTTGTCAATAGTATCTTCAGAAGTGTATAATTGGTCAAGTTCAATATGATCCTCAAAGATGGGTGATTCAACTTCATTATGAATTGGGGCAGGATCCAATGTCGACTCCGGGAAAAGATTGAAGTCAGGTAAAGATACCAGAGTCATTATTGAATTAGGAAGAAGAATTGAATCACTAAGTTGGGGTTCAAGATCATATTCATTGTCAAGTTCTATTTCAGAAAAAGGAAAACTTGCCAAAATGTCAATGGAATTTGAAGTTTGGACAAGTTCAGATGAGCGTGCTAAAATAAAATCTTGATTTCCAAAACTACATGACTCATCGGCTTTAACAGAGTGGCTAGTGACACCAGATCTGGTCAAACGGTGAGAACGTAGAGATTCGACCATCATATCTATGTCACGATTTCTAGCATTTTGAGCATGAGTCATGGCTTCAAGCATCTTTCCATAATTGATGAATTCATTGTTTTGATGAAAAGATGAAGTGTTGTCTTGGAAGTGATAGTGAAATTGTGAGTCCATCAGATTTTGGGATTTGTGTTTGGACTCACGCATACTCATTTCCAAAATTGATGGTGCTTTATTTTGGATTGGTGGAATTGAGTATGTATCTTGAAAATATTGTGGACTGGGTGGAGAAGGAGGACAAGGTGGTTGGAAATTATGCTCGGGGTAAGTGAATCCCCACTGACTCGGTGAAGAGTTGAAATTACTATGGAAATTATAGTTATTAGATGGGGTATGGATCATATTGATTCGGATAAGACCAATCCGGCACACTAGGTTGGTCAAAGTTATGGTATGCCGGGTTGGTAATATCCGAAAATGAAGTCGGTGTGTAATATGGATTATTATTAAAGTTGAAAAAATTGTTATTATAAGCCATATCACACAATGAAATACAAACAAAAAAAAACAAACAAATAAACAAAAAAGAAAAAAAATTCTAACCTAAGTTAGGGTAGACCTATGACCTAGACGACTCCTAACTGATTAGACCGTCCACGGGAGGTTTAGTGTAGACTTTGACCACAAGCTAATCAGCCAGGTCAGGGCAAGGTTGTTGGGAGGTTTTCCGTCAGAGACGTTCCTTAATTAAATAACCACCAACCTTCGGGCTTTCGGCCCTCAATCCCTTTCCTAGACACTGATTTTGCAAGAGTCAAATTCCAACACTTTTTTCCCTTAGGATAATCTCCTAAGTGAGTCCGAGATATCCCTAGGGCAAACGTCTATTTTTTTTTAAAATTAGGCTTAGGTTAGTGAGTGCTGGAATGGTGGTTTTTGGGCTAAGGAAAGGGTAATGAAATCCCCCACCTTATCTTATTTATGAGTTAGTGCCCTTAAAATTGGATTGTGCAAGTGTACAAGATATATAACTAGGATTCACTCAAAGTATGAAAATCTAGCAAGAGATGATTCCTAGTCTACATGCAATGCAAAACGTACCTTGCTCCAGCACTCTTCAACAGTAAAGTAAAAGAATTGAAAAGACACGTGCCTAGAAATGCAAATGTCTAATCAATTTTTAACGTTTCAACCACTTTTTACTGTTGATTATTATTAATAGGAGTATGGTGAAGCATACAAGAATTTAAGTATTGCAGCAGATGTATTTTACAGAGCAAGCAACCCTGCAAAAATTTGGTCAGAAGTCCACTCTTCCTTGCCGCAGATCCGCAGCTTTGGCCGTGGAATCGCGGCAATTCAGAGAGCTACTGGTCTCTGCTTTCAAGAGCAGAGGCCCAGAGCCACTTATATGACACTGCAATGCAAATTTTTCTGTTTCTTCACCTGTAACCTGCAACAGAGAAGAAAGTTCGTTTAGTTCTTCACTTTTAAATCAAAACCGTTGCTCTCCCCGGCAACGGCGCCAAAAATTGATTGAGAAAAGATAGTGTGATTTTGTGTGAAGTATTTGCACAGATATTAAATGAAAGAGAGAAGGTTTAGAATCAACCTCAAGTGCTTTGATCACTCCACAATGTATTTATATGATTAATGTATCCTTTCCAATCTCCGTTATAGCATGGGCTATACCGGGTCGATCCTCGAGGAGAACTCACGATGGAAGCTTTACGGTTCGTAGTGAAGAAAAGAAAACGAAGATTCTTCTTTGTTCTTAAACAAATGTAAAAAGCATGGAAAAGAAAATGAAAATATATGTGGATTTGTGCATGATGGAAAGAAAGTCAAAAGAACTTTGGAGATTTATATTGCTAAGAAAGAAAGCTAGTAAAGAAAATGTTTAGGAAACTTTAGATGAGAAAGGCCATGGCTAGCTAACTTTACTACTTTGCTAACTTACTAAACTCAAGGGTGATGCATGATTGCCTCATGTTGATTCATTGGCAATAGAGATGACTTGCTTGTTTGGTCAAGTATTTTTCTCATTTTGAAGATGAGTGTTCTTCTTGGTCTTAGCTTGTAGCCTCATATTGATTCATTGGCTCCCGAGATAGATTTTCTATGGTGGACTTGAGGAGTGACACTCAAGGGATGCTAAGGAAGAAGATACAACATTCATTAGTCATTCAAGGCATAACAACAAATTAGCTTGAAGTAAAGAAGTTGTTCTACAAATAGCATATGTTTGGTGATCCATCTCCATGTTCCATCAAGGCACTTATTCTAAACAAGGCTCTAAATCAGGCACACATGAATCATATGGAGTATGAACAAGCATTTCCCAAATGAAAGCAACTCTACTTCATTGGAAGCAAAAGAGACTTAACAAAGCAAGTATAGAATTTAGCCATCACCCAAAGAGTTAGAAGTTAGCAATGAGAGTTGTTAGCTAGCCATGTAAAAGAAATTTAGCTATCCATTACAAAAGAAACTAAACAACAATTCATGATGAAAGCAAGAAAAGTAAAGCAAGAAAGTAAAGCAAATTACTAGAGGTTGTAAAGAGAAGAATGAAGCCTTGATTAATCCTTACTTACAAGTGATGTCACCTCCTTACTTACAAGCTCTCAAAAACACTCTCTTTTCTCTCTTTAACAAAATCTCTAGGAGGAAGAAGAGGGAGAGCTAAAAACCTAAGAGAATACCAACACTCTCTCACAAAATACAAGCTTTTACCCTAATCTCTCTCTCTTATGCAGAATTAGGGAGGAAGAAGAAGACCTAGAGCACTAAAATCCTAAAGAAAAACCTAAGAAAATACAAAGCTCTATCCTCTAATCTCTCCTCCCTTATTTTCGCTAGTCCTGGGGCTGTATTTATAGGCCTCAGAGAGAAGGCTCCAGAAGACGAGACAGCTGGCAGAATCTGGCGCCCAACGGCCCCAGATCTGCCGCGGACGCGCGGCAAAGCGCGGCAGTTTCAAGGCCGTTGGGTACCAGAATTCTGTTGCGAGTTTGTTACGAAGTTGTTAGCCACGTGGACCTTCTGAAAGAGTGAGCTGGCGCGTAGAATTCTCCAGATCCTGGGCTCAAACTTGAGCTCTCTTTTGGGCTTTAATTTAATCTCCTTTAATTCTTGATAATTAAAGAGATTTTGGGCCTTTTCTCATTTCAGATATGGACCTGCAAAAATAGAGAGAAGAAGATTAAAAATGACATTTTTATTTACAATATGCATGGTATAGATGTGGTAAAATATGCAAAATTGAATATCAATCACGAGGCCAACATGCAAAATCAATTATATCACCTACGAACTGGTGATGGAGAGTGTGGGACTAAAATAAATCCCTGTCCCACATAGTACTTATAACAAATTGAGGGTTATAATTGTGATCTAAGGTCAGTCTCATTAGCCATGTTGTCTGCATACATAAAAGGTACCACTAATCTAGAAATTAACACATATAATATGCAATACAAATCACAACAGGCAGTAAATATCACAATATAAAAATTTAATCCCAGCTATTATGGTCGAAGTCTCCATGTTGCTCTTCACAGATTATTATGGGGATCGACCTGCCTGGTCAGGTCACGAGGAAAAACGTGCTTCTACAACCTAGTCGAAATCTGTTTTGACTTGTTTGAGCAGCTCCGCCAAGGAACTCTGAGAACTGGCTCTGAGAACAAACTCCATGTACTCTCAGAACTAGCTCCAAGGATACTGAGTATACTCTGGGAACTGGCTTTGAGGACTCCGAGTAGACTGCTAGTGGAGTTTGGGAACTGACTTCGAGAACTCCGAGTAGACTCCGGGAAATGGCTCCGAAGACTCCGAGTAGACTCTGAGTGGATTCCGAGAACTAACTCCATGGACTCCGAGTAGACTCCGGGAACTGGTTTAAAGGACTCCGAGTAGACTCCGAGTAGAGTCTGGGAACTGACTCTGAGTAGAGTCCGGGAACTGACTCCGAGAACTCAAGATCTCTTCTGCAGATCGGTAATATTATATTATTAAATTAATAACCACGAACATATCTCAAGGATAAAAAATAATAATTTACAACCATCCAGCTTGCAATTAATCATGAACAATCCTTATGGGATCCAATAACATCAAACAGTAAATAAATATTCCGTGACCATAATAGCGGGATTAACGTTGTAAAACAAGGGTTAACTTCACACATAAAATTTTGCATATGATACATGTATATGCGATATAGTTTCATGGACAAAATGGTATGTTCAACCTATATTTGCAATTGATCGTACATATATTTTGCATTCTTTTCATTACACTTTTATGTTTATCGTGTAATAAATCTGCTAAATTTTTGTCTTAAATATCTATTATGTAGAAGATAATCATAGAGAGAAGAAGATAAAATCAAATAAAACCCAGTTAAATTCTGATTTAATTGGATCTATTTGGTTAACTAGGGATAGTCCCAGATCTAGTTCAGTTAAAATTAGTTTTTGAGGATTTATTCAGTTAGTTGAAGATCAAACGAGGATAATAGCAACTCCAGAGCCTAAACTGAAAATCTATCAGGAGATAAAAGATGATCGAGATATCAGATGATCCTGCACCCTGGATATGGCGATTTGACCATATCCAGGCCGCGGATCCGCGGCAATCTTAAGAGATATAGGGGATCAAAATGCTCCCCCTATCTTCAGACACTCTCCTCTTTTTGGTTTTTACCTATAAGTACTGGGATTTCTGTGGCTACAGAGAAAGATTCAATAGAGAGCATATGCTACGTTGTACTTTAGTTTATAACTTAGATTTTTTTACATTTTATTATTTAATTTTTCTTTTTATTTATGTAAATGAGACTAGAGAAGAGTTTTATGGAGGAATGAGAGTGAAGCTTGTAATGAGGGTAACACCAGTGAAAGTTGTTCTTCTTTTCTTTCGTTTTTACTTTATTGAATCAAAGTTATGTTTTTATATTCTTCTTCTTCTTCTCTTATTCTTCTTCTATAGGGTTTTGATGATAATCCAAATGAACCTATAGCATCGAACCTGCCTTGCGATTGTAAGTGTCCTTGATGACTTATGGTGATAATAATTGTTTCTTTGTTAGTTCAGCGTGCTCTTTAATTCATAGTGTAGATCGAGGGACAGGGAAGATTCTATTTGCCATGCTTTGTTCACCTTCAAGACGAGGTAAGTCTTTGCTAAGGATTCAAGGTAAGTCATCAACCGAAAGAAGTAAGTACTTTTAGGATTTTTTTCTTCTTTTCTTTTATTCTTTAGTTTTGATCACCACCAATCACAACTCTCTTTTATTTAGTCTCTTTAATTTTTTGTATAAACTTATTTTTCATTTTTCAAAATCACCATCTCTCCAATCTACAACTTTCACAAATTAACATAACTTTTTCTCTTTTCTTTCTAACGAACAAGAAGACTTATAACCATTTCAAGTGAACTTAAAAGAGAACTTACAACACGCTTCCATCGCAAGTCTCTCCTTGTGGATCACGACCCGCATAGCCACTTGCTTTCGCGGTAGTATTGAATACTTGCACTTTTATTCTTAAGTTCTGAAATTATGTATTTTTCTGTGCAGGTTAAAACTCAATTGGTAATCAAGGCAAGCTCTGATCCCAATTGAAAGTGCGAAAAATTCCTTAGATCACTTTGAGCAGATACAGACTGAATAACAAATATCAATGCACATGCAATCCTAAAGATTTAGTGAAAACCGAGATCATACCTTCGAGATCTCATTAGATTGACTCGTTAACAATCTTCAACAGTGAACTAGGTGCCATCTCGATTACCTTGCAATCTTCTATTGTATTCCTAAAGCACCAGATCGGAGGAAAGGTGGACTCTAAACTTTCGATCTCCCCTTTTAGCTCTTTTGGACATTAGGATTTTTCTTTTTTTGTTTCTTCTGTATGATGCATATTGAGGCCAGGAGCTACAAGTGGTTTTATATAGGCTACGAGAGGGACCACTAGGAATCAAATAAGGATTACACTTCTTATAAAATCAGGAAACCCTAATTCAACTCTAATTAGAATTCTCAATTCCATAAATTACAATTTTGTCTACTAAAGAATTGTAATTACACTTCTGCTCTTATCTCAAAAATACTTTCGAGATCCATATTATTATATGCCTAAAATCTCCACACATTATGATTTCTGTTGTCGGTAGATTAAATTAAATTACTGATAAATTTGTTTAATCGACATCTTGTCCTTGATACCTCTCACTTACCTTATTTGTCATGTCAGATAATTAAATCCACCTGCAGGGTTTGACATGTACAAAACTTATAAGCTTCTCAAGAGGACATCATCACTCCCTTATTTTGGGACGTGGATTTTGTCAATGAATAACGCCCATCATAGACATTATATTATCACCCAAGTCACTGATTTTCCTAACATATAAAAGAATTTCTCTTCCTAATGAATCAACATGACAAGTATAACATGTACATATCCATTACGCATTTCGGAATTAAGATTTTAAGAACTCATAATAACCATGAAGTTTTAATTTCTAATATAGTCAGTATATAAAAAATTACCTCAACTTGGTCTTGTCTAATACACACAAAGTGCACTAATCCAATTGCTTGAGACATCAAATAGTCTCCTACAGTCAAGATAAACTAATCTAGAAGATTGTATTACAATCTTACTGATGGTGTGTCCAACTCCATCTAAGATTAATGGACTTAGCTTATGTTTTTTAGGAATCAGATAATTTGATCTTTCATGTGTAAACTGAACTCTACACGTCAAATGATCTACAGTATAAAACACAAGACACATATGTGAAAATACACCTCAAGAGGGGTGAATAGGTGTATGGCTAATCTGAAGACAAATGATGCGGATAAAACTGATTACAATACACTTAGTGTAATCAAAGAGTGTAGCTGAATTTCCGGTGAAGGGCTCTAGACTAACTCCTCTAAATTTCTCTAAATAAGAATTGAGGTGCTATGTAAAACTCTCTTGGTTCAACACAAGTGAAGCACACAAATAATACCAAACATATATGATATGAATAATATGAATCAATGTAAGATGTAAAAGAGAGAGAGAGTTTAGAGATAGTGGATCAATCGCAAACACAAAGATATGTTTCGAGGTTCGAGCCACTGCTCTACGTCTCCGCCTTCACACAGAAGGATTTCCACTAATGCGTCCACACAGGACTTTCCATACAGGGAACCTCCACTAAGGATTTGGTAATACAAACTTGGAGTACACAACTTCTCTCTCAAACAATAACAACCTCTACACAAGAGGCATGGCACTAAGCCACACAAGATCAACCTCTCAATAGAGGGATAGGGCACTAAGCCAAACAACAATCACTTCTCACTAGAGGGATAGGCACGAAGCCAACACTCTAACCACAATCACCTCTACACTAAGAGGGATACCAACACTACCTCTATAATCACCTCTACACAACAAACACAAAAAGGTTACAACACTTGGTGATCTCAAAGACCACAAACCAATTTTCCCACAAAACAAAGATCCTATGATAAGATAAAGATGATAGCTCAAGTGTGAGGAAACAAAAAGTTTGAAAAACAAATCATAAAGAAAAACTCTTGGAAAAACTCTAGAATGAAATAGAAATGAAGATCAAAACAATTTCCCAAGACTCTCTTTTTCTTTGAATTTTTCAACCCTTGAAAACAATAAAGACAAAATCTTTAAGCCCCAAAAACTCTTATAAACTTGTTGCTAAACCACTTATGAAGATGGGAACCATGAAGAAACCAGCCCAAGAGATGGGTATTTATACCCTCTAAAAAATCTGCCCATTGACAGTCTGGAAAGGGCAGAAATGCCCCCTTCGGTCGAACGCCCGGTCGACCGGTGCAACAGCCAAATTTTATGACCGTTGTACCTCCAGTCGACCGCCCGGTTGACCGACCACAGCCAATGGTCAACCGCCTGGTCGACTAGCCCCCATCCGAGAGTAGGGTGCTTTCAGTCGATCGACCGCGCGGTCGACCGGCCGAGCTGGCTGGCCATGTGCACGTCCTCGGGCACATCGGTCGACCGTGTCGGTCGACCGATCACTGGTCCGGTCGACCGGCTCGGTCGACCGCCAATCAGTCTGGCTGGGTTTTTATAGGGATTAAAAACTTATCTTTTTAACTTTAATTAAATCCCATAAAATTACATAAATTCCACAAAAATAAGTTCTTATAAGATCTTTAAATACAAATATGTGTGACTAAAATTCAACACATATTATAAACAATTTAAACCATTTTTATGATATGAAAATTTGGTTTAAACACAAAATCGGTATTTTTCAAAAATCAAACTTTGAAATGGAAATCCGATTTTCTTTAAAACTCTTGTAAATACAAAAACATGATATTGAAACAAATTTGAAGCATATTTTATATGGATAGAATCCAATATACATATAATATATATATATATATATATATACATTTTTGACATGAAATCCAAAATCCGGTTAAAATGAAAACCAGACATTTAAACTTGTGTATGTATTGTGAACTAGAGCATATCAATACTATCTAATCTTTACACAAGATCTAAACACAAACTAAAACACAAACTGAAGTCTTCTTATAGAACTCCTTCTCCAAGTCGACTCGATCTAAACGCAATCTAACGATCTTGACTCCAACCGAGTGCTAGATGCGATCTTGACGCTCGAGCTCTTGAATCTACATGTGAAAGCTCCAGAACTCCTTTGTTGAAGCTAAACACCTACTAATATCTTGGTCAACAACTGAAACTATTTAAACACAAGATTATTAGTAAACTATAACTACATGAGTTAATCATCATCAAAACTAGAGTGATGGGCCTCTGGGCCAACAATCTCCCCCTTTTTGATGATGACAAAACTCATGAAGTTATATATGCATGGATTAAAGTTAAGCTTCATAGAAGCTCCGCCTTAACTCATACATAGCAAATAAAAATAAAGATAGTCAATGAATACATAAACCAAACAACACATATATGCATTAAATAAGAAAATAAGCCTGCATATAAAAAACTCTCAAATTCTTCTCTCCCTTTTTGTATAAAATAAGGAAATGAAATAAACATATATGAATTAAACAAGAATAAACATGCATATATAAAACTCTAAAATTTCTCTCCCCTTTTTGGTCAAATCATCAAAAAAGGGGCAAAAATAAATCTAACAATAAAGATATATATGCGATATATGTTCATGAAGAGGAGAGGCGTAAAGTAAACTCCCACTACATACATGCATTACATAAAAAAGAGAAGATTAAACCCTAATCACATAACACATAATATACAATGTATAAAAGGAGATGTGAAGCCCCCCTGCACACGTGTACTACATATCAAAGAGAGGTCAATCACTTCAATATGAAATACACTCAACATGAACCTATATATAGAGAAGATGTTAAGCTTCCCTTGCATATAAGCAATACATATCTAAACATTATGATAATAATTGAAAAATATATCAATTTATGATAAAGGTATATATCAAAATATTTTGATACCAATTTATAATATCAATTGAAAATAAACAAAATTTTTAAGATACCAAAAGATACCATTTGAAAATATCTTGTAAATTTTTGATACCAATAGAAAATGAAACATTGTATGTTTTTTATACCAATTGAAATATATATATTATAAATTTTGATACCAATTGAAAGTAAAAACCGATTGAAAATACAAACCAAAATTTGGAAATACAAATCATTTTGTAATAATGATACCAAATGAGAATAATACCAATTAAGATTATTGATACCAATATTAAAAATGTTAGTATATACCAAATCAAAGTATTTTACATCATAAAGAGTGGGAGTAAGATATCAATTGAAAATAAAACGATTGAAAGATAAAACACGAATTTTCTCCCCTTTATGAAATGCTAATGAAAATGATGCATAAGCTTGTATAAAATACCAATTGAAAATAATTGACATTAAAGACTAAATTAAGCTTAGTATAAACATAATTTGTGCTTTAAGATGTAAAGATATAGTAAGCACAATCAAATCACATATATATATGAAAATGCAAATACCAATCGAAATTAATACTATTTGAACTTTGAAGCATACATATATAGAAAACACATATATGAGTATACAAACATGAAATATCAATAGGGATACCAATTGAAAATATAATGAGAATCAAGTGTATAATTCGCATTACCTCCCTATTCATGCACATGTTAAAAAGATTTTCAATTTGAGCATACAAGGCATGATCGTCCATCCATCCGCCCTTAGCATTGGTAGGGTTTTCAGAAATAGGATTTGAAAATAATTTTAACATAATTGAAAATTCTTCCAAAATGAAGAAATACGTAACTAATTTTATGATAATCATGAAAATTAGTACGAAGTCCTTCAAATAAGGAATAAAACAAGAATATATCCATGAAAATATGAAAATCAATTTTCATCAAAATAGTACAAACTTCAAAGCATATGTATGTTTTGCTAAACTAGAAGTATACATACATATCCCAAATACAAATGAGTCCACAAAAGAATTTGCATGAAGGCAAATGACTCAAAGCTATACATGTATATCTAAAGTTTTGACAAAATTGACATATACATGAAGCTAAACATATTTACATGAAAACATGTACACAAATAAGGAATACAAGTTGAAATGTAAGAATCATCAAAACTAGGCTATACTAGTATATGTAATGGGTACAAATGAGCAATTAAGCACAAATATACAAAAATCAAATGTGGCTCATTAGTTGTACAAGTATATACACAAGTTTTAATAAAAACTATATCTAAACATGTAATCAAACCCATGAAGCATAAATGAAAAATAAACCAATATGATCATTAAGTAAATGCACATGTCTTAGAGTAGTGATATATACAAAGTTAAATTATAATGAGAACACACAATATAGATCCATATGAATATGAGTGTATCTCAATTACTATACATGTATGTCATAAGTCTAAATAACATGACATTTAATATAATGCGCATTAAAACATGACATGCCAAAAATCAATAATCTAAAAGCATTTAAACAAAATAAGAGTCAGAGATAGTTACCAAAGCCATTAGGGTTAATCTCTAAATCTCCAAACCATGGTGGTCCTCCCACCAAACTTCTTTGAAAGTGATGCATCTAAATTGTCTCCTATTAACTCGGAACGCATCCACCATCAAAGCACCAATACTCTCACGTCAAGTGAGAGCCCACACCTATATCAAATAAAATAGGGGTAGATTTTGATACCCATAATCTATTGGGTCCATGGGAGTTAGCATCTTTCCTAACCAAATAAATTTATTTATAAAATTTGAAGTATGTATTCTATCATAACAAAACTTTCAAGGTGGCTCTTATGTCCACAATGTGTATAAGTGTACATATGAGCATACTTTGAATCATGTGTGTGAGCATGATGAGCATGTATGGTGTGCATGCATGTGAGAACATGTTTCTTGCGAAACAGGAATTCTAACCGTGTGTGGTTCGTGGCACATTAGCTCAAAGTGGAGGTCAAACTATTAACACTCTTCTTTAAAACATATATATCATTTTTAATAATAGAAGAAGAGGTGGAGCATGCAACATGTTTGTTAGAGGATGAATCTATAGTAGCATGACAAACATGTGAATCAATATCATCTCTCAACGAAATATTTTTCTTAGAAACCAAATCTAATTCTTTTGAAATATAAATAATTTTATTTTTTAAAGATTCATTTTCTTTTAAAACAAAATCAAGTTTTGAAGACAAAATTTTATTTTTCTTCACAACATCATCACAATCATTTTTATTCTTTAAAAATTCATTTTCCTTTAAGGTAAGGTCAAGTTGGGATTTCAATGAGTCCCTTTCATTCGAAATCTCATCCCTCTCTTGTAAAACCAAGTCAAGTTTAGAAGATAAATTTTTATTATCTTCTTTTAATTTAAATCTTTCTTTTTCAAAATTTGGTATTTTCAAGCAATTTTCACATACAATTGGAAAGCTCTTCATTTAAAGCATCAACATCCATACTATCATAATCATCATTTGAAGAGGTAGCACAATCATCTAGTTGAGTTTTCGAATGTACCTCATGGAAGTCATTCCCTTGGACCATGTAGCAAGCTTGTTCGGATTCTTCTCCACTAGATTCCTCCTCCACAATGTTTGTCGTTTGTAACGCGAGAGAGGTCAAAGTGTTCCATACTAAAAAAAATGGAATCACAATGAGAAACCATACACAAATATTCTTTACTTAGAGTGCATCTAAGTGCCTCTAGGGATTGTGTGATGGCCTCTATATGCTTGCTATTACCAAGATAAGATGTCTTGGTAGCGGCAAGGTAGACAAGCATTCCTAAGGTCTTGAGGTACATACTCATCTTAAGCTTTCATAAATCAATGTTAGAAACATCAAATATAGGAGGGGTCATGAAGTCCATGAGTGTATATACTATATGTGTGCAAATACAAATATAGATTAGCTTGCCAAGATCTCACTTCTAAGTGGTTAAACCTAATATCAAGAGCGTAGGCTCTAATACCACCTGAAAATACACCTAGAGGGGGTGAATAGGTGTATGACTAATCTAATGACAAATGATGCGGAATTAAAACTGATTGCAACAAGTGTAGCCGAATTCCCGGTGAAGGGATCTAGACTAACTCCTCTAAATTCCTCTAAATAAGAGTTGAGGTGCTATGTAAAGCTCTCTTGGTTCAACATAAGTGAGGCACATAAACAATACCAAGCATATAAGATATGAACAATATGAATCAATGTAAGATATAAAAGAGAGAGAGAGTTTAGAGATAGTGGATCAATCGCAAACACAAAGATATGTTTCGAGGTTGGAACCACTGCTCTACCCGCCTTCACACAGAATGATTTCCACTAATGCGTCCACACAGGACTTCCCACACAGGGAACCTCCACTGAGGATTTGGGTAATACAAACTTGGAGTACACAACTCCTCTCTAAAACAATAACCTCTACACAAGAGGCAAGGCACTAAGCCACACAAGATCAACCTCTCAATAGAGGGATAGGGCACTAAGCCAAACAACAATCACCTCTTACTAGAGGGATGGCACAAAGCAAACACTCCAACCACAATCATCTCTACACTTAGAACGATACCGACACAACCTCCACAATCACCTCTACACAAGAGGGATAGCAACAAACACAAAGAAGGTTACAACACTTGTGATCTCAAAGATCGCAAACCAATTTTTTCACAAAATAAAGATTCTATAGATAGGATAGAGATGATAGCTCAAGTGTGAGAAAACAAAGAGTTTGAAAAACAAATCACAAAGAAGAACTCTTGGGAAAAACTCTAAAATTAAATAGAAATGAAGATCAAAACAATTTCCCAAAAACTCTCTTTTTCTTTGAATTTTTCAACCCTTAAAAATAAATAAAGATAAAATCTTTAAGCCCCAAAAACTCTTGTAAACTTGTTGCTAAACCACTTAAGAAGATGGAAAAATTTTGCTCTCAAAAAACATAAAGAAACTAGCGCAAGAGATGGGTATTTATATCCTCTCAAAAATCTACCAGTTGCAGTCTGGAAAGGGCAGAATGCCCCTCCGGTCGACCACCCGATCGACCGACGCAATGGTTATATTTATGACCATTGTGCCTCCGGTCAACCGCCCAGTAGATCAGCCACAGCCAACGGTCGACCGCCCGATCGACCCGCCCCCACCCGAGAGTGGGGTGCTTCCAGTCGGTCGACCGCGTGGTCGACCAGCCGAGTTGCCTGGCCATGTGCCCGTCCTCGTGCACATCGGTCGACTGTGCCGATCGACCGACCACTAGTTCGGTCGACAGGCTCGGTCGACCGCCAGTCAGTTGGCTGGGTTTTTATAGGGATTAAAACTTGTCTTTTTAACTTCAATTAAATCCCATAAAATCACATAAATTCCACAAAAATAAGTTCTTATAAGATCTTTGAAATACAAATATGTGTGATTAAAATTTTAACACATATTATAAACAATTTGAACCATTTTTGTGATATGAAAATTTGGTTTAAACACAAATCGGTATTTTCCAAAAACTAAACTTTGAAATGGAAATCCGATTTTCTCCAAAACTCATGTAAATATAAAAATATGATATTGAAAGAAATTTGAAGTATATTATATATGGATAGAATCCAATATACATATAAGATATATATCTATGTTTTGACATGAAATCTAAAATCCAGTTAAAACGAAAACCAAACATTTAAACTTGTGTGTGTATTGTGAACTTGAGCATATCAACACTATCTAATCTTTACACAAGATCTAAACACAACTAAAACACAAACCGAAGTCTTCTTGTAGAACTCCTTCTCCAAGTCGACTCGATCCAAACGCGATCCAACGAGCTTGACTCCAACCGAGTGCTAGATGCGATCTTAATACTGGAGCTCTTGAATCTACATGTGAAAGTTACAGAACTCCTTTGTTGAAGCTAAACACCTACTAATATCTTGGTCAATCACTGAAACTATTTAAACACAAGATTATTAGTAAACTATAACTACATGAGTTAATCATCATCAAAATTAGAGTGATGGGCCTCTAGGCCAACAATATGTACATAATATAATCATTTGCCCATACGGATTCTCATAAAATGAAAATGAATTATTTAAGTAATAAATTGTATACTAAGTTCTAATACAACATATCATTGTGTTTCAGAACAGGAGAGAGAAACAATAAGTTAGCAACACCATTGAGCCTAGTCTCTCTCTCTCTCTCTCTCTCTCTCTCTCTCTCTCTCTCTCTCTCTCTCTCTCTCTAACATGTTCCAGAGCACATGATTTCTCCACCCGCAAATCAAGTCTCACTTTATTTTAGCCAAGTTTTTGGATCTAACACCACTTGAGTCTATGGACCACCCTATTGAGTTTTTTTAAGAGTAAAAGGTGAACCTACATTGCTCCCCCGCGTTTCATTAAAAGATTTTAACAAAATAACCCCACAAAGCATATGCATCAAAAAAGCATCAAACTCTCTCAAATAACCAACTGGTTTCCGTGCACACGCAAGTGCTAGAGGGGAAAACAAAATAAAACAGGCAACATCAACTAGAAAACACAGCACAAAAAGATCATGGCGCTCCCTGAAACAAAAGCAGTATACCTTTGTAGCAAAAGTCAAGATGAGGCCCTAGATGACACTGATCACATGAAGTCAGAGTCCTCGTCGTCCTCTCTCTGTGCCCCATTTGACGACCTGCACCCTATTGAGTAATTTCTCATTGAACCCTATACATGTAACCTTTTTCCTTCATGATCTAACTTTACCTTTCAAGCAAATTCACCATCAAAAAAGGAAAACAAAAGAAGGAATCACCCATCTGTTGTTTTTGTTGTACTCTTGACTTGATAGAAATTAGACCTCATAATCAGATTGATCATCTGATCACAAGCACACACATGCATCTCCCCCATACAAACTTCTTGAGAAAACAGTAATATTTTTGAGAGAAATTGAGAAACAGTACTATGATTAACCAAAATAGTTAAGCCAGCAGCTTCAAAGGACCTTGTTCCCTTCATGGGTATTATCGCTTGGAAAATGAAGCAGAACAAACTAAATTGAACCGTTTGGATTCAGATTAAACCAAATCATTGGTCTTCTACCGTTCATGGCAACTCAAAACGTTGCTTAAAAGTAAAGTAACACATAAAACACATTGATGACTCTACTACGAACTTAATATCCTTGTTATCTGTTGTGTCTCTATTGCGAACATTTGCTTGTAACACTTGTCCCTTTGTTTTAAGGTAGGAGATGGAGAATCAGCAAGATCACATCATCACAAAACCTGATTTGCTCTCGCTCGCTCTTTAACGTGTTCCAAGAGCACCGGATACTTTCGCCACCTTCTCAGATCGAAGTCTCATGCCAAGTTTTTGGATCCAAATCTCAGAGAAGATGGTAGGAACGTGGACCAACCTATGGCCTTATTTGTTTGCACTGAAAGTGGCGAAACACTGTGTTTTTGCCCCTGATAATGTGGGGCCCACCGTCTTCTCCTCCACCTGGGGCTGTTTGTTTGCCCTGAAAGCTGATGGGGTGGGCTCCTTTCTCATCCCATTGAACCCCATACAAGTAGCCCTTTTCCTTTGTGATCAAACTTTTTTACCCTCCAAGAAAATTCACCTTAAAACCTAGGCAAAGAAGCAAGCCAGACAAGCAATAAATCACCCCCATCTCCCCCTGTTGTCGTTGTTGTTGTACTCTGACTTGATGGGAATTAGACCTACACCCACTTTCTCGGCCATTGAATCCTTTTGTCTCCTCTGCTCCCATAAAAGAAAACCTCAGCCCACAGTATAAAAGCTGGAGCTGGGTTGTTGGAAGCCCACCTGAGCCTGTCCTTGTTACAGTCTGTCAGTCATCAGCAGAGCTCCAGGTAAACTGAAGAAACTGCAGTTCTAGAAGAAGAAAACAATAAGAAAATATTTTATACAAATTCAACTCTCAGTGAAAAGTACACTTTTTATTATTGCATTGCATTCAGTTCCAAGTGCAGTGATTCAAAACACAATTTGTAAGTAATCTTTCAGTGAGTCGGAGGATGCTGGAGCAGCACTTATATGGGTGACAAATCAGAGAGCCTCTCAGAGAGAGGATGTTATTGGGCAGAGGGCATAACACTGATTCTGAGGGCATAACACTGATTCTGATCATATGTGAGTTGCGCAGGTGAGGGTTCCGATGTTTTCACTTTTCTGGTACTCGCGGCTGGTTGTGCCGATCTCTTGCATCAGGACATATATGTGTTTTTTTTTTTCGGTTGTGCGTGTATTCTCTCTCTCTCTCTCTCTCTCTCACATTTTGCACTTATATGTGTTTTTTTACTATTTGGAAGAATTTTTATTTGCATTTAGATGTATTATCTGGAATGTCTTCATTATAAGCTTTTTAATAAAACGGGAAACCTAACTAGTTCGCAAGCTTTTTTTTAATAAAAAAAAAAGTAATCTTTCAATAAGTCTTGGGAAAAGTTTAACTGGTTGTTTGACCTTTCTTGTCCAATGAGGGGCCCAAAACAAGATGGTGAGTCAACACTGCATAATGTTGGCAGTAAATTGCACATTTATGACCTGAACAAACTCTCTGATGTAAATGTTGAACATATGCAGAGAAAATGGGAGCTGAAGAACCAAGTTGAGTCTCTTCACCATGTCATATGCATCCACTGACCTCAGACCTCAGACCTAGAGCTGCAGTAAACTTGTTTTGTCAGGGCTCTTGATGATGCAATGCAATCATTACGATCGAGTGCTGATAGATTTTTCAGAATTTTATGACTGTCTGTCAATCAGATGTCAACTCTCCCAATTGGTGTCAAATTTATGATCCAGAAACTACAATTTTCCCTCAGAAATCATTGGTAAAATTTCAACCTCTTTTATACTGGAAAAAGAAGAAGAAGAAGAAAAGAAAAACTCAACTCTTTCCCATCTCAATCAAATTGAAGTAGTGCCATCAAAGCTTCCTCAACTGTGACATTATAAATGAACGAGTCAAGTACTAATCAGTGCAATTAGTTGTTGTCAAGCCTCGTAGATTCCAACAAATCCTCTCTATTTGTGACATTTTTGTCAAGCTTTGTAGAGACATTAATGGGGACAGTTAGTCCTAATCAAGCCCTAGAAATGGGGTACAGGCCACATTTGTAGGCAAAACAATGACCATGGCATTAAAATGGAAGTATGGTTTTTAGTTGAATTTTAGGGAACATGTTGTCTTTATCAGTGTCATTATCCAGGAGTAATGAGAGAAATAATACTCATGAAATCAGTTAATTGCAAATGGACTTTAAAGTGCAGGCATGTACCTCTTGATGTCTATGGCTTCATTAATTGCTAACATTCATTTATATTTCATTTCATTAACTTTTCTTTCTCCTAAAAAATAATAATAATAATAGTAAAGGGGAAAAAAAAAGGAGAACAAAATCATATTTCATGAGTGTTCCTTCATGGATTAGTTTAGACTGTTTTTTATTTTGAAGAAAAAAGTGGTAAAGTTTTTACCTCATTTCATTGAAAATTAAATAATATTGTTAGGGGAAATTCAAATTCAAATCATAAAATATGGAATACAAATTGGGTAAATAATTGGCCCGCCGGTTAGGCCACGAGTTTGCTCCCCAAATTTATTGGGAAAATTTTAGAGGCTGTTATGAAAATTCATGGTAGTTTTTTTGTATTTTTATAAGTTTTTTATATTTTTTAAAATTGAGAAAAAATTCATGATAGTTTTCTTTATGAAGTCTTACTGATGGACATTTTTGACAGGCTTCGACACTTGGGGATGGCTACTTGAGCCCAACGGGTATCACATGGATACTCGATTTTTGGAAACCTAATTTAATTTAAATATTTATCAAAAAATATATAATTTAATGTTAAACTTAGACGTAATTGTATGGTTTGGCACTCCTCGACAATTCTAAATAATGTCATTTTTAAATGACATGTATGAGAAGAAATTTCACCAGTGTACCGTTCACTGCCTGTCACAAGTCAGAATAAATGGGAGGGTTGTGGTAGGCCTGTGACAGCCAACATAAAACATTGTCACATACTATGAACATGTACCAAGAACTAAATTTCGTTGGCAGCGTTCCTTACTGAGAACGCGCTGCATCGGAGTTGGGACAAATGGCTTAGTTGTTGTTGTTGTTGTATCCATATGTGAGGAGAGAGGCTAAAATCTTGATCACAGAGTTTTAACTCATTGAAGAAGATAGCACAGAGTATGAGTGTGTCCAAGATTTGGCAAAAGATCAAAGTACAGTCGAAGACAGGAGACTGGTTGACAACCCGATTGACCACATGCACACAGCAGAAGAGAAGGTGATGTCGGTCAACCGACGGTCAACTTGGAAGAAAAAAATTGAAAGGAGATTGTCGGTCGACCGCCCTGTGGACTGACTGAGATTTAATAGAACACGGATCTTAAGTGTTTTGCCTAGCGGTCTACCGCAGCAGGAGTCCATCGACCGCCCAGTCGACCAAGACGCGTGATCTGACAGTTTTCTTAGTAGAGTCTGATTTTGTTTCTAATCCGATTCAGATCTTTTGGTTCCTTTTTCTTCAAGGATTCTCGGGCTTTATAAAGCGGCAATGTTAAAAAAATTAAAAAAACTTAAACATCATGATAGTGAAAACATCTATCAAGGATCTAGAATCCATACATCTCGAGAAGAATCTCAAATGCATATACATATAAATACATACCTGAAGCCATTAGCGGAATAGTGAAGGTATGTTGATGAAGATCCAAGTCCTTTCCTTTGATCCTTGCAAACCCTAATTTGCAAACTCCTTCTTCTCTCTGTCTCTTTCTCTTTTCACAAACCCTAACTCAATAATAATGGATCCCACAAAAGGAAGAGGGTTGTTTTCTTTTTCAAGAGGAGAGAAGTGGGTCTACAGTTGCAATTAATCACATATGATAAAACCACCCATCATGGCCCTTAATATCACACATGATTATTAAACCTTATACAAATGTAACTTTAATATTTGGGCATACATAATATCAGTTAGGCTTTAATTATGGAATCCAATTAATACTAAAAGGTTAGTGGTCCACCTTAATGTGAGATTAACATTCTCCCACTTGGACCACTAGCCGATTACAGTACGACTTTAGAAAACAAATAAAAAGACTCATTTTTCAAAAACATTTTGACTCCATCGGATTCCATACTGAAAAAAAAAAACTTTGACACGTGATCACGAATTTGAAAAAAATAAAAAAATAACTGATAAGCCCAAATAATGAGATACTGTAATACTGCAATTAGCTTGGACCATCAATGTGAGTCACAGCGGTTATACAACATCTATGTCATACTCCCTTCTACGTACCACAACATTGATAACCCTTACTAATTGAGTCCATAACCAAAATGACCCCTGTAATTTGTCTTGTCAAGACATTTTCTGTTTAACAAACATCCATACATAATATGTGCACACATAATTGGATAACAGGAAATACAGAAACAAACTTTTATTGCGCAATTGTGTCAATTACACAAGTACCAAAACATACATTACAGATTACTCAAAAGACCCATTCTAATAACATGTTCTTTGAATGTCTTTGGAGGTAATCCCTTGGTCAATGGATCAGCAACCATTAAAGTGGTACTTATATTCTCAATAGACACCTTTTGTTTCTCAACTCTTTCTCTAACAACTAAGTACTTAAGTTCCATGTGCCTGGAACCACTAGAGTACTTACCATTCTTAGAGAAGAAAATGGCTGCTGTATTATCACAAAATATCTTCAGCGGCCTGGCAATAGAATCAACTACACCAAGTGCTGAGATAAAATTATGTAACCATAATGCATGATTCGTGGCCTCAAAACATGCTACGAACTCAGCCTCCATCGTGAATGAAGCAGTGATAGACTGCTTTACACTCTTCCACGAGATTGCCCCACCTTCTAGCATGAAAATAAAGCCTGAGGTAGACTTCCTGCTATCTGGGTAACCAGCAAAATCTGAGTCCGAATAACCGATCACTTCCAACTGATCAGATCTCCTATATGTGAGCATATAGTCCTTCGTCCCTTGAAGATACCGCATTACTTTCTTTGCCAATTTCCAGTGCTCCATTCCTGGATTACTCTGGTATCTTCCTAACATCCCAACAGCAAAACTGATATCTGGCCTGGTACAAGTATGTGCATACATCAAGCTCCCAACAGCTGACGCATACGGAACTATCTGCATTTGTGCCCTTTCTAAGTCATTTCTTGGACACTGACTCCCACTTAATTTGTCACCCTTCATAATGGGTGCACAACTGACTGAACATAGTTCCATATGAAATCTTTCCAAGACTCGATTGATATAACCTTTCTGAGACAGTCCTAGCAATCCTCGAGATCTATCCCTTAAGATCTCTATGCCAATGACATAAGCTGCCTCACCCATATCAACCATCTTAAAGTTCTTGGTAAGATAATCTTTAGTTTCATACAGTAAACCAATATCACTACTGGCTAACAAAATATCATCCACATACAGAACCAGAAAGATAAACTTGCTCCCACTGATCTTCAGATATATACACTGATCAACAGTGTTTTCTGTAAATCCGAATGAGGTAATGATATCATTAAACTTTATATACCATTGCCTGGAAGCTTGTTTTAGTCCATATATGGATTTCTTTAATTTGCAAGCCAAGTGTTCTATTCCCTTCTTTGCGAACCCTTCAGGTTGCTCCATGTAAATTTCCTCATCCAAATTTTCATTCAGAAAAGCTGTTTTCACATCCATTTGATGTAACTCTAAGTCATAATGAGCTACAAGGGCCATGATGATTCTAAAAGAGTCCTTCTTTGATACTGGAGAGAAGGTTTCTTTATAATCAATGCCTTCTTTCTGAGTGAAACCTTTAGCCACAAGTCTGGCCTTATATCGTTTGATATTGCCTTTGGAGTCGCGCTTGGTCTTAAAGACCCATTTACACCTGACTTTCTTACAGTTATTAGGCAATTCGACGAGATCCCAGACTTTATTTTGGTCCATAGATTTCAACTCATCATTCATAGTATCAATCCATTTACTAAAATCATTACTTTCAATGGCTTGTGAAAATGAAACTGGATCTTTATAAATCCCAATATCGAAATCAGATTCCTGTAGATACACCACATAATCATCTGAAATGGCAGATCTTCTTTCCCTTTGAGATCTCCTCAAAGCTGCCAGTTGTGGTGGTTCTACAACATTTTCAATGGCGATATCCTCATGAAGTGGTGAACCATTACCATTATGTTGTTCTGGTAACTCAGCTTGATGATCAAGCTGAGGGACAACAATTTCTCTTGAAGGAAAGGGTATTGGGATATTTACCCTTATCACTTCAAGATCCACCTTTCTTGGTTCATCACTCCACTAATTTCACCATTCTCAAGGAATCTGGCATTACCAGTTTTAACAATTCTGGTACTATGGTTAGGACAATAAAATTTGTACCCTTTAGACTTATCTGGATAACCAATGAAATACCCAAATATGGTCCTTGAGTCTAATTTCTTTTCTTGTGGATTATATATTCTAGCCTCTGCTGGACAACCCCAAACATGTAAATGTCTTAAACTAGGTTTCCTACCAGTCCACAACTCGAAAGGAGTTGTTGAGACTGCCTTACTAGGAACCCTGTTCAAGATATACATAGCAGTCTTTAAGGCTTCATTCCACAATGAATTAGGTACATTAGACAAGCTCATCATGCTCCTAACCATATCCATAAGTGTCCGGTTTCGCCTTTCAGCAACTCCATTCTGCTGAGGCGTACCTGGCATTGTGTATTGAGCACAAATGCCATGCTTTTCTAGAAATTTGGCAAATGGGCCAGGATTTTGTCCTGACTCATCGTATCTTCCATAATACTCACCACCTCGATCTGATCTCATGATTTTAAATTTTCTATCTCATTGTCTCTCGACTTCTGTAATGAACACCTCAAGATGTCAACAGCCTGAGACTTTTCATGAATTAGATATACATAACCATAACGAGACAGATCATCTATAAATGTGATAAAGTATCTCTCTCCTATAAAACATGGAATAGAGAGTGGTCCGCAAATATCTGTATGAATTATCTCAAGAAGCTCTTTACTTCTTGTGGCACCTTTCATGGTGTGTTTGGTTTGCTTTCCTTTTATGCAATCCACACATAACCCAAAATCAGTGAAGTCTAGGTTATCCAAAATCCCATTCTTCACTAATCTTACAATTCTATCCCTGGAAATATGCCCCAGTCGTCTATGCCACAAGATAGAGGATTTTTCATTAATTAAGCCAGTTTAGAACCAACATTCGAATGCAGAGTTAAAAGAGATTGTGCAAACTCATAATTCAAGGAAATTTTATATAAACCATCACATAAAATTCCATGTCCAACCGACATTGAATTAAACATTAAATTGAGTTTTCCACAACTGAATAAAACTGAATATCCAACAACATCTAATTTGGATAATGACATTAAATTCTTAAAAATCGAAGGTACATAAAAAGTGTCTATAAGATCCATCTGATGACCCGTCTCTAAGAGTAGTCGATAAGTTCCAACATACTCGACCTCCACTTTGAGACGGTTCCCCATAAAGACAAATCTTTCACTTTCCTTCGGTTTCCTGGTTGTAAGGAATCCCTGCATTGAATTAGTTATGTGAGTTGTGGCTCCAGAGTCAATCCACCAAGTATTAGAAGGAATTTCAGCAAGATTTGATTCATAACATACAAAAGAAAGATTCATACCTTTCTTTTCGAACCAAGCCTTTCTCTTGTTGCAATCCTTCTTCACATGTCCTTTTCTGCCACAAAAGTAGCATTTGACAGTGAAAGTCCTTCCATGACCCTGGCTACTTTCCCCAGGTTCATTCCCTTTCTTTGGTGGAAACCTCTTACCTCTTCCATACTTTCCCTTCTTATGTATGGCTCCTTGAGTTACTGCCAACACCGAGTGATGTCCTTCTTGCCTCAGTCTCACTTCCTCTTGAATACACATATTAGTCAGCTCATTCAGATTCCACTTATCCTTATGAGTATTATAGTGAATCTTGAATGGTCCGAACTGAGGAGGAAGTGAGTTGAGGATGAACTGTACCAAGAAGGATTCATCCACTTTCATTCCCAGTGTTCCTAACTTGGCAGCTTTATCAGTCATATTAAGAATGTGTTATTGGACTCCTCTACTACCATCATATTTCATGGTAGTTAGTTCAGCCATAAGGGTGCCAGCTAATGACTTATCAGCAGATTTAAATCTTTCTTTTACAGCAGTTAAAAGTTCTGAAGCGTTAGCAGTTTGAGGGAGTGAAGTCTTGATATTGTTGGCAATGGTCATCTTTATGAACATAAGACTGAGTCTGTTCGACCTTTCCCAGGCCTTGGCATGGCTAACCTGATCTGCTGTGCTTTCAGCAGTGACTTCCTCAGGTTTCTCAACTAGTAGAGCCAGGTCAAGGTCCAGTACACCCAGTGTGAATTGGACATGCTCAAACCATTCAGAAAAGTTTGTACCATCCAAGGCTGGAATGCTAGATGCATGAGAGTGAAGGGAAGTGGGAACGTTCACTGAAACAAAATAGGACAATGCTCACATTAAGGCCTCGAATCAATACAAAAACATTTAAATTTTATGAAGATGAATTATTGATATCACTTTGATTTCTCCTTTGGGCGAAACCTAAGCATATCTAGCATTCACTCTATATAGGTGAGACCTTTTATCACCTATGTAGGTCTAATATAATTTATGCCACTTAGACAGTAAGTCATGTTACCTTTGGGTATCCAATTCTACACCACTAAGTTGCATAAATTACACTACCCTACCCGGTTCGTAATTATTTGAAAAGAGTCTCCTTTGGGCGAGTCCCAATCTCCTAACTAGAACCACCATCGAGAATATTATTGACCTTAATGTCACCCTTATTGACAAATCTTTTATGTAGTTGTATATTCATAAGGCTTACTAATATAGGTCACTTTGGCAACTACTAAATCAATAAACCGTATGAATATAAAACTAACCAATAATATTCTCTCATCCTTTATTTGAGTTATTCCATAATACTCCAATGTTAACACTTGACCAATATCAATCAATATTAACACCATAACATTAAATGTGTAACATACAATTATGATTGAATTTAAACAACCATTAGTCGACTGGTCAAGGTAAGCCTAGTCGACTAAGGCCAAGTCAAGTCGACTACAAAAGGAAGACTAGTCGACTTGGGTCAAGTCTAGTCGACTATAGAGGAAAGATTAGTCGACTACAAAATAAAAGGTTAGTCGACCAAGGGCAAGACTAGTCGACTCCTGCAGGAAGGCAAGTCTCGGTTAACCTGTTAGTCGACTTGGGAAAAGGGTTAGTCGACTATACACATTATTAGTCGACTAATCAAAATGTCAAGTCGACTAAACAGTAAAAATATAGAGTTCTCAACTTTCTGGAAAGAGATTTAGTCGACTAGTGTTATGGGCTAGTCGACTAACAGTCGACGAAACAGTTATTTCATGCGGTTTCTGTTTAATCGACTGATGCCAAAGAATATGAAAAATTAGGGTTTCTATTACTGAATTTTTTTTTATCCCAATTTGCACAATTAGAGGAATATAATAGAATTAATAGCAATTTTAAGAAAGGCTACTAAATCCTCTTAAAATTCTACAATTAAATGATCAAAATTTGATTTTTGAAACAGTTAATCAAAAAACCCTAATTTCTCATAATCCTTATTCTGAGATGTATTGATTCTTAAACGAAGCTCTGATACCAAATATTAGAATAAAACTTAAACATCATGATAGTGAAAACATCTATCAAGGATCTAGAATCCATACATCTCGAGAAGAATCTCAAATGCATATACATATAAATACATACCTGAAGCCATTAGCGGAACAGTGAAGGTATGTTGATGAAGATCCAAGTCCTTTCCTTTGATCCTTGCAAACCCTAATTTGCAAACTCCTTCTTCTCTTTGTCTCTTTCTCTTTTCACAAACCCTAACTCAATAATAATGGATCCCACAAAGGAAGAGGGTTGTTTTCTTTTTCAAGAGGAGAGAAGTGGGTCTACAGTTGCAATTAATCACATATGATAAAACCACCCATCATGGCCCTTAATATCACACATGATTATTAAACCTTATACAAATATAACTTTAATATTTGGGCATACATAATATCAGTTAGGCTTTAATTATGGAATCCAATTAATACTAAAAGGTTAGTGGTCCACCTTAATGTGAGATTAACAGTATTGTCCCTAACTATTATATCCTGTAATTATTGTTTTATAAGATATCTCTCCCCGTCTGCCTCGAGGACGCAAGCAATTGCCAAACCTCATTAAATTTGTGTGTTCTTGCTTTCTTCCTCTTTATTTGCTCTTACAAATTGGTGACCATTTTCTAGTGTATGGTAATCTTTTGGTGGGTTTCTCTCAACACAAAACGTACATTGGTACCCTATCGGATTGTGTCTCGTGAAGGCTTATGTGGTCTCAAGAGTGAGGAAATAGGTCGAGTTATGTGAATCCTTAGTTTCAAGACCAAGCTATGAAGTTTGTTTAAATTAAAAAAATGAAAATATTTGAATCTTGGGAAGAAATAAACAAGAGAAGAATTTACTAATATATTTTGCATTTACTCGAAACAAAAAGTTATACTCTAGATAAATATTTATCCAATATACAAAATGTTTTACCATTTTACTTACTACTTTTTTCATGAATGGAATGCATAAAAGTTTTTTTTTCTTTTTATTTTTTTCTTTGATTAGAATTTGGAAAATCGACCTGCAAAATATAATAAGATATTAGAGATAATCAACATGCAACTATAAACAATGATATCATAATTAATTTCTACGGTTTCAATCTGTGTCAACACTGTAAAGAAGAAGATTAGTTGAAATCCAATGTCAAAGAATTCGTATTACAATTATTGAAAATATGGACACTGTCCCTTGAACCACAGTTATGGTTATTTGCAATAGAAAAGTGGTCAAATTGGGGCATGCCATATGTTGGGTCTTTATTTTTATTATTGATAGACAAAAATGAGGTTTGATTTTCTTGGATCCAGAGTTAGGGCTTGAATAGGCATAGGCTTTCATTTACTTGATTCAAAAGTTCGGGCTAGCAATAGCCAAAATCAGGAAGTAATTAAGAATAAGGTTCGAACTCCATATTTGAGCATTGTAAGAAACAGTCTATATTTTTCAAAAAAAGCGAGTCAGTTGTTTGTACACCTAATTTCTAACTTTTGGTGTTTACTCAATCCCTTAACTTTTTCATTCACATTTTATCCTTTTATTTATAACTCTTTATGTCCCTCAAAAGCCTAAGGGTAAAGAGCTTGGGCCTTTGGTGTTGTATTTGGTAGACACTTTCTAGATTATGAGCGGTGGGCGAAGGGTTCAGTCTGATATTTGGCCTCATGCCTCAGACCTGGAAAAAGATAGCTCTCTATTAAAACCCTCTGGAGATCAAGCCTATCCACAATCTTCTGTCTCCACGCTAAGAATGGGTTTGTTAAGGCATACTTACAAACATACGGTATTGTGCTATTTAAGGTGGAGTCGGAGGGCAAGTGGGTCTTTGGACGACTTTAATATCACATTCGTCCTCCTAGTCTGAGGCCATGTACCTACGGGCTAGGAGGACCAGACTGACTGATTGAGGAAAAGACAAAGTTTAGGAAGTGTTTATCTGATGTGTGATGAACTCTATATTTCTGCAATTTAACCGCAGTGGCAAGTGCTATGCGGGTCGATCCTCAGTGAGAGATGCGATGGAAGCGTTTCGGTATCTTTTTAGACACTAAGTAGGTTAATGGTTCTTCTTCATTTTAAAAGAGAAAAGAATTCACAGTGTTAGAGATAGAAATAAGATGAAGATAGGATTTGGTTTAAAGATTAGGATTTTTTAAAAGAATTAAAGAAAAGAAGACTTACTAATCGTCTGCCATCACTAACTTACTAACCTATGCTAGAATATTCTTCACTTTGATCATAGAAGTTAAACCTAAAAGTTGCATTCAATTTAAGTAAGAAACATAAGATAAAAACTAAACCCTATTTGAAATAATGACTAATTAAGACCTAACATTAAACTGTCAAATCCTTCTAAGCATAGAATGAGAAGAATAATAATAATTCAATATTAAACTATCAAAACTATCTAAGCATAGGATAAGAAATATCATTGGGAAGTATTAACATATATATATTTAATTAGCCATCATCATGTGCCTTCAAGAACTTTTACTAATTTTAAAGTTAAGCATGCATATGATTCAATCAGTTTATTCTAACATACAATTAGAAGTAGTGATGGACAGAGTAATAAGCTATGGAGTAAATTAGCTACACATGAGAGAAACTAAAGAAAACATGATAAAAAAAATTGCATGAGATAAAAGCGAAAGCAAGTAACAAAGAAAAAATTGAAAAGAAGAATATAAAAAATCTTATTATTGATGTCGTCACCTTCAATTATAAGGGCTTCCTCCTTCTTTACAAAACAAAACTTGAACTATAACCCTAAAAGTTACAACAAAAACATTCAGGAAAAAAACTAAAGAAAAATCCTAAGTTATGATCTATAGAATAGATCTGAGATGCTTGATTATGAGAGATTTCAGCTATATAAATATGCCTCAGAGCCAATCACAATAAGATACAAATTAGTTTTAATTCAATCCCAATTCAATATGAGAAATTTAATTATGAACTGATTTGTAGCAAGTTGGTATGTTAATCACTAAATACGAATCATCAGACGGCGGATTTCGTCATAGAGGTCATCACAATAATTGTAATCCCTCAAGTTTTCTTTCTATAGCATCTTGAATCATCGAATTTGCATTTATGTAGTGAAATTATGATCAAAAAAAACTAAAAAATGTTCATTTTGAATTTGAGTCGGAATTAATTTTGAACTCCGAATTTAATTTGAATTGTTCTCCTGATCTCCATTAAGATTAGTTTTATCTCATCCATCTTCTAGAAATATATATTCTGATTTTGAATTTGAATTGTGAAGATGATGATATATCCTTTCCTCCTCTTGATTTCAATTTGATTTAAATTGAAATCCAAATTTAGATAGGATTAGGGAGAAAATGGAAGCTTCTTGTATCCTTATCTTCTCATTTAAATAACTACACACTATAATCAAAAAAATATTTAAATAGCAAAGTTTGAAAAGAATAATCATGGATAAATGTGCAAATGTGATAATAATAATGCAAAAATAAGATGCAATCACACCCCACACTTATCCTTTGATCGTCCTCGAGCAAAACGAAAAAAACTATCTAACTCAACTCACTTTCGTAGGAATCAAAGTTGTTGGCCCAAAAGTCCATCATTCTAGCTTTAATGATGATCAACTCATGTAGTTATAGTACTATAGTACTAATAGCAAAGTTTCATGAATTTGATCAAGATCTTAGTCGGTGTTTAGTTTCATCGAAAGATTCGTAATCAAGTTTTGAAGTTAGTACCTGTTGATTCTAGAGCTCGCCTTCAAGATCGCATCCAGTATTCAAGAGGAGTCTAACTCGTTGAATCAATGTTTGGACCAAGTCAAGGAGTAGAAGATTTTCAAGACTTGAGTCTTAGTTTGTAAGTATTAAGATTTTTATTTTAAACAAAATGTAAAGGATAGATTAGTTTTGGATTGCTCAAGTTCATATACACACAAAATTTTTATATGTGTTTTCATAAGAAATAGTTATGATTTTAGAAAATACCTTTTTGGTTTAGAGCTTCAAAGAAGATATCTTTATAGTTCATGAATAGAGTTCATCAAAACAAGTTTACATGTTTTATATGTATATTAGATTTCATCTATATACATTGTTAGTTCAAATGTTTAGATAAACTTATTTGATGTTTCTATATCATATGTTTAAGTTTTATATTTATCAAAACTTATTTTAGAACTTAATGTCAAAAACATAGATATTTCATCTTATATGTGTATTGGATTATATCCATACACAATAAGCTTCAAAAGTGTTTAAAATATCTTGTTTTTGTATTTGAATAAGTTTTGAAAAAATTGTATTTTTCATTAGAAGTTTGTTTTTGAAAAATACCGTTTCTAGTTTAAGGCTAAAATTCTTTATCGCAAAAATAGTTCAATATGTTTGTAATATGTGTTAATTTTTGATCACATATTTGTAGTACAAAGTGTTTCAATGAACTTATTTTTGTGAATTTTATGTGATTTTATGAAATTTTATAGGATATTAAAAGGCCAAGTTTTAATCTCTTAAAACCCAGACATGGGCTTCTGGCGGTCGATCGAACAGTCGACCGATGTGCACAGGCAATGTGCACAAGCCTGACTTGAGGGGCGGCCGATCGATCCAGAGAACTTGCTCTCTGGATCTGGCCCCGTCAACCGGGTGGTCGACCAACCAAGCGAGCACTGCTCTCTGGTTCTGACCTCGGTCGACCGAGCGGTCGACCAATAGGTCTTTGACTGGGTGCGGTGGACTGGGCGGTCGACCATCAATCCCAACGGTCATAAATATGATCGTTGGTCGGTCGACCGACAGGTCATCTAGCCAGCGTATTGAACCCTAACGACTAGTTTGTGTAACTCTATAAAAGGGGACTGTTTTGGCCAGTTTTAGATAAGATTTTGGAAAATTTTAGAGCTAGTTTTTCCCATCTCTCTTGGGGTTTTTTTTCTCCACATGTTTTTGGGCTAAAACATCCATATCAAAAGGAGAGTTTTTAAGAGTGTTTTCAAAAGAGATTTTTTTTATTTTTCACCACTCAATCTATCTTGTTTTTTCACACAAGTTTGAGCTTTTCATTGCTAAACTCATCCTCTAGGATACATGTTGTGAGAGTTATTTTTGGTGATCAAATTGTAAAGATCACCAAGTATTCTTTTTTGTATTTGAGGAGGCGAACATGTGGGTTCGCGTTGTGACAAGTTCTTGTGGGAGCTCGGTGTAGTGGTGCTGCCTCGACAAGCTAGTGTACTTGCATGTATTGTTCTTGCAGGAATAAGTGAGAGACTTGTGAGTCTAAGAGTTCTTGAGGGAGCTCGTTGTAGCTCTTGCGGTACCGAGTGATATTGCGAGATGGATTCTAGTGGAAATCCTTCATAGTGTTGAAGGTGGGGATGTAGAGTAGTGGCTCGAATCTCGAAATAATTTTCTCGTGTTTGTGATTACTCATCTCTCTCTTTACTCACTTGTGCTTAATATCTTGCATTCTTAAGTTGCTTATATCTTTATTTGCTTGATATTTCTTGTGCTTCATTGATATATATATATATATATATATTATATATATATATATATATATATATATATATATATATATATATATATATATATATATATATATATATATACATATATACATATATATGTATGTATGTATGTATGTATGTATGTATGTATGTATACATACATACATATATATGTATACATATGTATGTATGTATACATATATATATAGGGAGCTGATCCTCTAAGAACAGTTCTCACGGATTTCTGTGAGAACTTTCACGTGGGTCGTCGGATCTGATCAATCAAATCAAATAAAATTAGATCTCTATCAGATCCGACGGCCCACGTGAAAGTTCTCACATGAATTCGTGAGAACCGTCCTTAGGGGATCAACTCACTATATAGATATGTATACATATGTATATATACATATATATATATATATATATATATATATATATATATATATGCATTGGATTGCTTGTGTTGCTCACATTTGTATTCAACCAAGAGAGCCATAGTGACACCTCAACTCTTAATTTAGGGGAATCTTGAGGAGATAGTCCAAAGCACTTCACCGAAAATTTGGCTACACTCTTTAGTTATCCGTTGTGTGTTAGCCTAATAGATTTAGGTTGCATAATTAGTTTTTAATTCCGCATTAGTTTTGCATTAGATTAGCTAGTCACTTATTCACCCCCTTTAGGTGATTTACAATAAGTATCAGAGCTTGATGCTCTTGATTTGGGTCCTTGAGTTAAAAATCTTATTTTTAACTAATCACAATATTTGTACACACACTCATGGATTTCATGACATCTCCCATGTTCGACATTCTTGACTTCCAAAATTAGAAAGTTAAGATGTCTATGTATATTAAAGCCTTAGAAATTCATGTCTTTTTTTACCGCTATTAAAAAGAACATAGATTGTTTGAGCTCCACTTTGAGCCAATGTGCATTCAATCACAATAAATTAGAATCTATGTTTTGCAAGAAACTGATTTCACACATGCATGCACATCTTACATGGCATACATCACATGTACATCATGCTCACACTCACACCACAAATATGTATACTAGAGTGTACACATGTACACATTATGGCCGCAAAGGCCATCTTATAATATTTTGCCAATATAAATGTTTGGGTTCCTTATAATACTAACCCCCATGGACCCAAAAAGAAAATATGGATATCAAAATCTCCACCTCTTGTATTTGATGTAGGTATAGGCTCTCACAAAACGTGAGAGGTTTGGTACCTTAGTGGTGGATGCATTTGGAGCTTGATGGACATACCCAATTGATGCATCAGTATCAAGAAAGCATAGTGGGAGGACCACTATAGTTTGGAGATTTAGAGAATAGTTTATATGGTTTGGTAACTATCTCTAACTCCCATTTTATTTACATGCTTTTTCATTATTGATTTTTAGCATGTTGTGCTTTTAATGCTTATTATGTTAAATACAATGCTCATTAGACTTGTGGTATACATATATAGTATTTGAGATACACTCATATTTATATGGATTCATATTTTTGTGTTCTCACTATAATTTAGTTATTGTGTATATCGTAGTTCTAAAAGTACTTGCATTTACCCTAATGATCAAATTTATTTAAATTTTTGTGCTTTATGTGTTGATTACATGTTTAGATGTAGTTTTCATTAAAACTTATATTTATACTTGTACAATTAGTGAGCTACACTTGACTTTTTTATTTGGATGCCTTAATGCTGATGTATACTCATTAGATGTATTTGTATAACCTAATTTTGATGATTCTTGCATTTTTTATTATTTTATCTATTTTTTTAGATGCTCTTTGTTTGCTTCATGTATATTAATTTTATCCAAGCTGTAAATATATATGTCTATCGTAGAGTCACTTGCCTTCATGTAATATTCTTTGTGGACTCATCTATATTTGGATATATATGTTACTTTAGTTCCGACAAAACATGCATATAACTTGAAACTCGTTTATTTTTTTGATAAAAGAATTTTATTTTTTATTTGAGCCTTATCGATTTATTTTATGAATTTGTTATTCGCATGATTTTTGTACACTCACATTTATACTTACTCATGACTTTGTTTTCATGAGCACATTTTTGAGCTTTGTAGATTTTGAGTGGCAACTCTTGTGTGATATACATATTTCATGAGATATATAATTTGGGTTTTATGTTTTGAAGGATCTTTAACTAGTTTTTCAAAAATAATTTTAAACTAATTATTTATTCTTCAGTTGGTATCGAAATCTACTATTGGTATCTTAAAAATTTTGTTTATCTACAAGTGGTACCAACATTTATTTTGTCAATTACAATTTGATTTCATTGGTATCATAATTCATTTTGTTGACTTCAAAAAATTTCAAAATTTGTTTTAAAAGTGACTTCAAAATTTTTCAAAATTTGTTTTATATGTATTGCTTATATGCAAGAGGAGCTTTACATCTCCTCTATATATAAATTCATATTGAGTGCATCTCACATTGAGAAGCTTGATCTCTATTTTTTTTGTGGTACACGTATGTAGGGAGAGCTTAACATCTCCGCTTATACATTGCATACTATGCTTTATATGGGTTAGGGTCTAGTTATCCTTCTCCATGTACTGCATGTATGCAGAGGGAGTTAACTTAATGTCTCTCTTCTTCATAAAGTATATCACATATACATCTTGCTTATTTATTTGTCTTCACCCCTTTGTTGATGAGTTGACAAAAAGGGGGAAAATAATTTAGAAAGTTTATATATGCATGCTTTTATATTGTTGTTTATGCATATATGTTTAGTTTATATGAGTCTTCATTGAATATCGTTATGTTTATATGCTATGCATGAGTTAAGAGAGAGCTTCTATGAAGCTTAACTTTAATCCATACATATATAACTCCATGAGTTTTGTCATCATCAAAAAGGGGAGATTGTTAGCCCAAAAGGCCATCACTATAGTTTTGATGATGACCAACTCATGTAGTTACAGTACTAGTGATCTTGTGCTAATTAAGTTTCAGATATTTGATCAAGATCTTAGTCGGTGCTTAGCTTCAATGAAAGATTCGTAGTCAAGTTTTGAAGTTAGCATGTGCTGATTCTAGATGTCGCGCTTCAAGATTGCATCAAGTACTCAAGAGGAGTCTAAATCATTGAATCAAGGTTTGGACCAAGTCAAAAAGGAGTAGAGGATTTTAAAAAAAGATTTTCAAGACTTGAGTCTTAGTTTATAAGTGTTAAGATTTTTGTTTTAGACAAAATGTAAATGATAGATTAGTTGTAGATTGCTTAAGCTCATATGCACACACACAAAATTTATGTATGTGTTTTTCATAAGAAATAGTTATGATTTTAGAAAATACCGTTTTGATTTTGAGCTTCAAAGAAGATATCTTTATGTTTCAGGAATAGATTTCATCAAAACAAGTTTGCATGTTTTATATCTATATTGGATTTCATCTATATACATTAATGATTCAAATATTTAGGAAAATTATTTGATGTTTCTATATCATATGTTTAAGTTTTGTATTTATCAAAACTTATTTTTAGAGCTTAATGTCAAAAACATAGATATTTCACCTTATATGTGTATTGGATTATATCCATACACACTAAGCATTAAAAATGTTTAAAATATCTTGTTTTTCTATTTGAACAAGTTTTGAAAAAAATCATATTTTTCATTAGAAGTTTGTTTTTGAAAAATACTGTTTTCGATTTAAGGCTAAAATTCTTTATCGTAAAAATAGTTCAATATGTCTGTAATATGTGTTGATTTTTTATCACACATATTTGTAATACAAATTGTTTCAATGAACTTATTTTTGTGAATTTTATGTGATTTTATGGGATTTTATAGGATATTAAAAGACCAAGTTTTAATCTCTAGAAACCCAGACATGGGCTTTTGGCCGTCGACCCACCGGTCGACTGAGCTAAAAGTCAGTCGACCGATGTGTACAGGCAACGTGCACAAGCCTGGTTTGAGGACCGGTTGACCGGGCGGTCGACCGACCAAGAGTTCTGGCCTCGGTCGGCCGAGCGGTAGACCGATAGGTCTTTGACGGGGTGCGGTCGACCGGTAACCCCAACGGTCATAAATATGATCGTTGACCGGTCGACCGGCCAGTCGACCGGCAGGTCATCTAGCCTGGATATTGAGTAGTTTTTAACTCTATAAAAGGGGACTATTTTGGCCATTTTTAGATAAGATTTTGAAAAGTTTTAGAGCCAGTTTTCCCATCTCTCTTAAGATTTTTCTCCACATATTTTTGGGCTAAACTTCTATATCAAAATGAGAGTTTTTAAGAGTGTTCTCAAAAGAGATTTCTTGAGTTTTTCACCACTCAATCTACCTTGTTTTCTCACACAAGCTTGATCTTTTCATTGCTAAACTCATCCTCTAGGATACTTGTTGTGAGAGTTATTTTTGGTGATCAAAGTGTAGAGATCAACAAGTGTTCTTCTTTGTATTTAAGGATGCGAACTTATGGGTTCGCGTTGTGACGAGTTCTTGTAGGAGCTCGGTGTAGAGTTACGGCCTCGACAAGCTTGTATGTTTGCGTGTGTTGTTCTTGTGGGAACAAGTGAGGGACTTGTGAGTTCAAGAGTTCTTGAGGGAGCTCGTTGTAGGTGTTACGACACCGAGTGATCTTACGGGATCGATTCTAATGGAAATCCTTCATAGTGTTGATGGCGAGGACGTAGAGCAGTGCTCGAACTTCAAAATAATTCTCCCATGTTTGCGATTGCTCATCTCTCTCTGTACTCACTTGTGTTGTACTCACTTATGTTTAATATCTTGCATGCTTAAGTTGCTTATATCTTTATATGCTTGATATTTCTTGTGCATCATTGATATGTAAGTGTGTGTGTGTGGTGGGGGACTGCTTGTGTTGCTCACACTTGTATTCAAACAAGAGAGCTATTGGCACCTCAACTCTTAATCTAGAGAAATTTTGAGGAGTTAGTCTAGTGCCCTTTAACGGGAATTCGGATACTCTTTGGTTATACGTTGTGTGTTAGCCTAATAGTTTTTAGGTTGCATAATTGGTTTTTAATTCAACATTAGTTTTGCATTAGATTAGTGAGTCACCTATTCACCTCCCCTCTAGGTGATTTACAACAGTTGCACTTAGCACGTGCAACAAGCTGTTAGACCTCTAGGGTATCCCTAGAGGACGAGTTTTGTCTCGTGAGGATTTTCAGTGAATTGCACCCACAAAATTCATGAAAGAAAGAAAAACAAAATGTTAGTATTTTTGAAAACTCATTTTGAAATTGAGAAAATATTTTAAATATTTTTATAGAAATTAAGTAATCTATATGTCTTAAGGTCACCAAATTATTCATTCCTATACTTAGTCTCTATGCAAGTATTTATTACCAATTTAGGTAAGGATTCAAACTGAATTTCTCTTCTTGTCTACAATTTTACCCTACGTTATATACACCTTTGTGATCGTGAATTTTTACTCGGATTCTTTAATTCCAACTCTTATATATATATATATATATATATTATATATATATATATATATATATATATATATATATATATATATATATATATATATATATATATATATATGGGTCAAGTGCTCCTAGTAGGTCTCCTTAGATTACAATCTAAGGAGACGGCTTAAAACTCCAACATCCTGATTTTATTTTCACAATCCGACCACACATTATCATATTCATGCTATAAGATGTACGCATATAAAAAATCACGTGATTTGAAGTTCATTTACTCATTGATCTAATCGTTCTATTTTGTTCTACTATTTAAAACCATTAATATTTGAAACCAAAGAAAATAGAGTAAATACACTTCAAATCACGTGATTTTTTATATGCGTACATCTTAGTTTACAATCTAAGGAGACCTACTAGGGACATATATATATAGGGAGTTGATCCTCTAAGAACAGTTCTCACGGATTCATGTGAGAACTTTCACGTGGGTCGTCGGATCTGATAGATCAAATCAAATAAAACCATATCTCTATCAGATCCGACGACTCACGTAAAAGTTCTCACAGGAATCCGTGAGAACCGTTCTTATGGGATCAACTCGCTATATATATATATATATATATATATATATATATATATATATATATAATATATATATATATATATATATATATATATATATATATATATATATATATATATATATATATATATATGGGAAAAGTGTTCCTAGTAGGTGTCCTTAGATTGTAATCTAAGGAGACAAGTTAAAACTCCAACATCTTGAATTTTTTCACGATCCAACGCACATTAGAATATTCATATTATAAGATGCATGCATATAAAAAATCACGTGATTTGAAGTTTGTTTACTCTGTTTTCTTTGGGTTCAAACATTAACGGTTTTTAAACAGTAGGACAAAATGGAACGACTAGATCAATGAGTAAATGAACTTCAAATCATGTGATTTTTTATATGCATACATCTTATAACATGAATATGATAATGTGCGGTCGGATCGTGAAATAAAATCGGAATGTTAGAGTTTTAAGCCGTCTCCTTAGGTTGTAATCTAAGGAGACCTACTAGGAGCACTTGACCCTATATATATATATATATATGTATATATATATATACACATATATATATATACACACATATATATATACATATATATATATATACATATATTATATATATATATATATATATATAATATATATATATATATATATATATATATATATATATATATATATATGGGCTTACTGTACCTCAGCCTGCGGGCTGAGAGAGTTTCTCAGCCTGCGGGACGTGGCTGATTATAGGCCACACATCGGTCGCAGAGTGTGGGCGCCAAAAAAATAAAAAAATCCCGCCTAAACAATCGTGAATCAAAATGACAAAAATACCCCTTTTAAATGACGACTGCGACTTCTAGTATTCAAAAGTAAAAAAACATTCCATGGTCGCAGACTTAATACAGAATAAAGAATACAAGACAAAATGCTATCGCATAGCAATGCGACCTCCTTCGGTACTGCGACCAAATTCGCAATCTTCTTTCTCATGCCTTATGTAAAAGAAGTAATTAATATTATATCTACCGTGATACAACACCAGTCTAGAAAAAAAGAGATGCACTAATGTTAATCTCGAGAAAGGAAAGATGTGCACCATACGTAATCTAAAGATATAGCCAAACAATTCTATAAAAAGTTAATTTGTACTTCAGATTCTCCAGCAATAAATCTTCAATTAAATATTTAATTTTTTTTACCACTTCCTACCATACTCAACCCTCACCTGTAACAATTATTATTACTATTCATGTTCTTTCACAATATTGACCTTTATATAATGCTTGTAACTAATATATTACCTCATACCTAAAAAACTATAATTTTGCTCTTCCTTTTCAATTTGATTTCAAAAACTTCCAAAAAAAATTCATTCTTGAATCATGTCTTCCCCATCTTCTTCCTCTGAACACTCAGAATTCAACTTCAATCAATCCCCCACCGGTCCTTTGTCTTTAGGATATTCTAGTGAATCTGATACCAGTCTGGACTTCACTCCTTTTGACTATCTCACTACATCAAATAATGTATTAACTGATCCTCCTATTCATGATGATAATGAATTTTTCATGTGGGTTAGTGAAGAAGACATTATTCCTCTGCCACTTGACGGAGACATGCTTGATGAAAGCATGTCCTCTGATGCTGTAGGCTCGCTTCCTAGCAACGGGTCAGACGAAGAGCTTGATAGAGACGATCCATTCTGGGAGTTCATCGGTGAAACAAAAAAACCTCAAAAACAGCAAGATGATGAGGAAATAAGTGATGAAGAGGAAGAGCAGAAGAATGAAGACGATGAATCTGCTTATGATGGTGATAATGACGAGGATTAGGATTTCCTGATCTTCTGATATTCAATTATATTTTGTCTTCTTTTAAAAGCTTTTAATTCTATTTTTTTGTAAGGTCTCTTTCTCACTATATTAACTTATAAGCTCTTTTAATTACATATCCAAACTGCGACTGCTGCTCTTAAACACTGCGACCATAGTCGCAATCCTACTACGGATGCAATTTATGGTCGCAGTTAATCATTTATCAGTTCCCAATGCGACTTTAAAACTGTACTGTTTTGGAGTTCAAAGTAATTTAAAGTTATAGTGTATTAACTTTTAAACTGTTTTGGATAACTGAACAGTCACCTAGGAAGTATACAATTTTTGGGAAAAGATAGAAAATATATTTGAGAGATATTCACGTGGTCCGACAGCTTAAACCTTTTGGAATTCCGGGATTAAATACATATAAAGGGTCATGAGCAAAGGATTAAAAACATACTAAGTTATTTTTACTCAAACTCGTTACTCTAACTGTTCCGAAAATACATTCAAAAAATGTCTTCACCATCACCACCGTCTTCACCGGAAAGAAGCCAATCATCAAATGATGATTTTATGTTTAGTTCTGAAACAATGTCTCGCTATGGGTCAGAATCTGAGCTTGATACAGACGACCCTTTCTGGGAGTTCATTGATGAACCAAAATACAAACATGAAGAGGAAGAAAGCGACGATGAGACTGTACCTGAAGAGGAGGAAGAGACAGAAGACGAAAGCGATACAGAAGACGAAAGCATGACTCTTGACGACGAATCTGATTACTATGGTGATGACGACGATTAGAAGTTAAAAATTGTATTTTGTTTTTCTTTTTAAATATATATAAATCTGTTTTCTAAAGTTATTTGTGTGAATTACATTTTTTACTACTATGTATTGGTTGAAATACTGCGACCATGGACGCAGACTTAATAAATACAATGCGACCAAGGTCGCAGTTGCTGGTCTTTAATCTTAATCAACAACAACACTGTTACCTTGGTCGCAGTTTCTGACCGTAGTCTTTATAATATAAACTGCGACCTTGATCGCAGTTGTTGGTGTTTAGTCTTAATAAAATACACAGCGAACTTGGTCGCAGTTGCTGATCTTTACTCTTAATCAACACATCACTGCGACCTTGGTCGCAGTTGGTGGTATTTATAAATAATCAACAACACTGCGACTTTGGTCGCAGTTGATGAACGCAGTCTTAGAAAAATAATCTGCAACCTTGGTCACAGTTTTTTGGTCGCAATGTCGACCCTGGTCGCAGTTGTTTCTGTTTGCACTGTAGTCTTATGCGACCTTGGTCGCAGTATGGTCTCTGGTCCAAGTTGTTTTGTTGCAATGCATGACTGCGACCAAAGGTCGTAGTTTATTAAAAAACAAATATGCTTTTTATTTATTTTCACGCATTTATCTCCAGGCATGTGAAAATGATAAAAAAATGATCTCTTATACAATAAGATTGAGTGTTACAATATAGCAGTAGAAAGAAAACTAAACATCAAAAGAGCCATTGTTGACTAAGAGCAGTGTTGTTATTGAGGTCTTTTTATTTATGTCCAGGCATTTATCTCTAGGCATGTGAAAATGATACAAAACGCTCTCTTATACAATAAGATTGAGTGTTACAATATAGCAGTACAAAGAAGACTAAACATCAAAAGAACCAAGAAGACTAAACATCAAAAGAGCCCTTGTTGAATAAGAGCAGTGGTGTTATTGACGTCCCCGTGTATTAAAAAACTGTGGACGTCGAGGACCATGACTTCTTCCTTGTGGACGAATATCGATCAAGTTCACCGGCCAAAATATTCTCCCAAAGGCCCAGCGAACCTGAAAAAGACAATCAAGTTCTGGGTCTTCTTCGTGCATAGGGTCATCTTCATCCATGGAGGCAGGCCCCTGCTAGAGACTCTGAAGAAGGCAGAAATTCTCAGAGCAATTGCTCTCAAATGAACACAGTCTAATTATGGGCTGTTAAAGGGAGAGGGTGAGCCCTATTTATGGGCAGCCCATAATAACAGCTTCGGGAAACAGCGAATGGTGCGGGTTCATCAACGTAGACTTGACGTTAAAAAGATCTCATAAAATCTTTATGACAGGTCGCGTCTCACGGAGTGAGTCCAAGTCGCATCAGACAACAGACAACTTTTCATTTTTCATTTAGATTCAAAAAAATGACTTAATCCAAAACAACTCTTAATAAAACAAGAACACGGCGACCTTGGTCGCTATGCATGTTAATCTAAAGGAAAACACTTACTTAACGTACTGCGACCAAGGTCGCAGTCCATGTAAAGCAACCTAAGATTGCAGTTGCTGGCCATCTTTATCAACAACAACACTGCGACCTTGGTCGCATTTAACCATGTACACTGCGACCATCTTTATCCTTAACAACACTGCGACCTTGGTCGCAGTTAATAATTATATTACTTCACCCTTATAAATTTTTAAAATGAAAGGTTGCGACATTGGTTGCAGTTGCTGGACGCAGATTTAATAAATACACTGCGACCTTGGTCGTAGTTGCTGGACTTTAGTCTTTCTCAACAACAACACTGCTACCTTGGTCGCAGTTTCTGACCGTAGTCTTAATAAAATAAACTGCGACCTTCATCGCAGTTGTTGCTGTTTAGTCTTAATAAAATACACAGCGACCTTGATCGCAGTTGCTGGTCTTTACTCTTAATCAACAACATCACTGCGACCTTGGTCGCAGTTGCTGGTCTTTACTCTTAATCAACAACATCACTGTGACCTTGGTCGCAGTTGGTGGTCTTTATAAATAATCAACAACAACACTGCGACTTTGGTCGCAGTTGATGGCCGCAGTCTTAAAAAAAATAATCTCCAATCTTGGTCGCTATTGCTGGTTTTTAGTCTTAATCAACAACAACACTGCGACGATGTGACACGTCACCGCAACAGTTGCTTAGTCGCAGTCTTTGGTCGCAGTGTCGACCCTGGTCACAGTAGTTACTGTTTGCAATGTATCTTATGCGGCCTTGGTCGCAGTGTCATCTATGATCATAGTTGTTTTGTTTGCAATGCATGGCTGCGAAAAAGTTCGTAGTTTATTAAAAAAAACAAATATGCTTTTTGTTTATGTCCAGGCATTTATCTCCAGGCATGTGCAAATGATACAAAACGATCTCTTATACAATAAGATTGAGTGTTACAAATACAGCAGTACAAAAGAAGACTAAAACATCAAAAAAATTCCTTGTTGACTAAGAGCAATCTTCTTCTTGAGGTCTGGTGGCAGCAGAATCAATAAGATTGAGTGTTACAAAGAAGACTAAAAATCAAAGTAGCCAAGAAGACTAAACATCAAAAAATCCCTTGTTGACTAAGAGCAATCTTCTTCTTGAGGTCTGGTGGCAGCAGAATCAATAAGATTGAGTGTTACAAAGAAGACTAAACATCAAAGTATCCAAGAAGACAAAACATCAAAAGAGCCAAGAAGAGCCCTTGTTGACTACTAAGAGCAATCTTCTCCTGGAGGTCTGGTGGCAGCAGAATCTTTCGTTTATGAACATCTCTTCACCAGAAGGTTATCCAGTGAGCATGGAGTTTCCTCGATGTGACTTCTGGGGTAAGAGAGGGAGAGTGAGACCTCACAAGGTATGCTACCCACCACTATATCCACCACATCCCCCGCCGCCATACCCACTCTGACCATCCGTTACCAGCAAGCTTGACTGGTGCATCAAGTCAGAGCAGATCTCGGTGAGGATTAAGTCCTCGTCAGGGATCATGACTTCTTCCCTTGTGAACGACGAGGACCATGACTTCTTCCCTTGTGGACGATGAGGTCTATGACTTCTTCCCTTGTGGACGAACATCGATCAAGTTCGTCAATAGGGTCATCTTCATCCATGGAGGCAGGCCCCTGTTAGAGACTCTGAAGAAGACGGAAATTCTCAGAGCAATTGCTCTCGAAAGAAAACAGTCTAATTATGGACTGTTAAAGGGAGAGCGTGAGCCCTATTTATAGGCAGCCCATAATAACCATAATTAATGGTTCATTAATCAGAATCGTCGGCATTAATGGTCTCCAACCGCCAGCGCCAGTTTGGCATTAAAAGACATTAACGCCTAAACCCAATGAAGAACCGACGCGTAGACAACCGCTTCGGGAAACAACGAATGGTGCGGGGTTCGTCAACATAGACTTGACGTTAAAAGATCTCATAAAATCTTTATGACAGGTCGCGTCTCACGGACTGACTCCAAGTCGCATCAGACAACAGACAACTTTTCATTTTTCATTTAGATTCAAAAAATGACTTAATCCAAAAAACAACACTTAATAAAACAACACTTACTTAACGTACTGCGACCAAAGTCGCAGTCCACGTAATGCAACCCTAGATTGCAGTTGCTGGCCATCTTTATCAATAACAACACTGCGACCTTGGTCGCAATTAACCATGTACACTGCGACAAAAGACTTTGGCTAAGGTCGCAGTTTAAATGTACAATGCGACCAAAGACTCTGACTACATTATATTCAAAAAAAATAATTACTTAACGTACTGCGACCAAAGTCGCAGTCCATGTAATGCAACCCTAGATTGCAGTTGCTGGCCATCTTTATCAATAACAACACTGCGACCTTGGTCGCATTTCACCATGTACACTGCGACCAAAGACTTTGACTAAGGTCGCAGTTTAAATGTACAATGCGACCAAAGACTCTGACTACATCATATACAAAAAAAATTAAACTATAAAGTAGAATTTTATCGCAGGTTGAAAACATTGATCTGAAAAGATTTTATATTTTCAAAAAAAATTTATCCCAGGCTGAAAAGGAGAAACTACATCTTTCAAAAAAGAGGTAAAGAAATAAGGCGAAAAGTAATTTATATCATATAAAGAGCGGCAAAATAAAAGGGGGGAAAAATAATAATAAACAATCAGGAAAAGTTATCATAAGGGGTATTTGGTAATTTAACTTCTCCCTAAAAGCGGGCTGCAAGTCAGTGAGGTGACAAATCGAGCCACGTCACCGCAGGCTGAGAGAGTACTCTCAGCCCGCGGGCTGATATACATTTCTCTCTCTCTCTCTCTCTCTCTATATATATATATATATATATATATATATATATATATATATATATATATATATATATATATATAGAGAGAGAGAGAGAGAGAGAGAGAGAGAGAGAGAGAGAGATAGACTTGTATCCTTTCAAAAGGATTTGATCCCGGATCCTTCCCACTCAAATTCAACCCTCCAACATTCGAATACAAGATCCACTCCGTTGAAGTTGATCTATACTATTTCAAGTATCTATAAACCAAAAATCAAGTGTTTTAAATACTTTTTGCCTATCCATCAAGCGACGCAAAATGGACGGCCGAAAGTAGTGAGTTGGTTAGATCTATGTCTTTAGACATACAAATTCTCGATCCGGCCATTTCATTATGATCTAAACATTTAAAAACCCCTATAAACTAATTTTTGTTAGATTTCAAATGTTCTACACCGTTAAACTAACCAACTCACTATTTAGGCCGTCCGTTTTTCCCCTACTTGATGGATGGGCAAAAAGTATTTAAAACACTTGATTTTTGGTTTATAGATACTTGAAATAGTATAGATCAACTTCAACGGAGTGGATCTTGTATTCGAATGTTGGAGGGTTGAATTTGAGTGGGAAGGATCCGGGATCAAATCCTTTTGAAAGGATACAAGTCTATCTCTATATATATATATATGGAGAAAGAAGATTCGAAGTATTACCACTTCGTTGTACTTTAAGCACTTCTTTTTTTGTAATATGTATAGCTCATCTACTTTTCTGTTGTGTAAATATCAAGTCTTCTTGAGGCCCTAATACCTAACTAATTGATTATTAGATGTGCTAATACATATTACATATATGTGTGTGTGTGTGTGTATGTACATATGTATATATATGTGTGTGTGTGCGCGTGTGTATAGATATATGTGTGTGTGTGTGTGTATTTTGAGAGTAAAAGGTGAACTTATGTCAGTCCCCTATGTTCAATTAAAAAGATTTTAATGAAACAAGCCTACAAAACATATGCGTCAAAACACGGATCAAACTCTCCCATATAATCAACGGGCTTCTGTGCACACAAGTAGGTGTTAGAGGGGAAAGCAAAACACAACGAACAATATCAACAGCAAAACATAACGCAAAAGAGATCATGACGCTCTCTGAAACAAAAGCAGGATATCCTTGAAGCAAAAGTCAAGATGAGGCCCTAGATGACACTGATCACATGAAGCCGGAGTCCTCGTCGTCTCCTCCCTACGCCCCCTCTGGTGGCCTGCACCCTATTTAGTTATTTCTCATTGAACGATATACATGTAGCCTTTTTTTCCTTCATGATCAAGCTTAGCCTTCAAGCAAATTCACCATCAAAAATAGGAAACAAAACAAGGAATAAATCACCCACCTGTTGTTTTTGTTGTACTCTAACTTGACAGAAATTAGACCTAATAATCAGATAGATCATAAGCACACACATGCATCTCCCCAATATAAAATTCTTGAGAAATAGTAATATTTTTTGAGAGAAATTGAGAAACAGTAATATGATCACCAAAATAGCTAAGCCAGCAACCTCAAAGGACCTTGTTCCCTTCAAGGTATTTCTCGACAATGTGGCTTGGAAATGAAGCAGACCAAACCAAATTGAACCGCTTGGATTCAGAGTAAAGCAAACCATTGGTCTTCCACCGATGATGGCAACTTGAAATCAGCCAATAATAAGTGGGGATTCTCATCTCTTTTGTTGGCCACTTTATCCTCTGAACAGTCTTATAAGTAGGGCTGAGCATCGAGCAGGGCGGTGAGGTTTTTACCTCAAATTTTGAATCCGGCCCGCCCCGTCACTTTTAACCGAATTGAAGCCGAACCGATTTTTTTCGGTTCGATTTCATTTTAACCAATCGGATTAGGCTTAGAGGGCAGGCTTCGGTCGATCGATGACATTAGGAGATGGAGAATCAGCAAGATCACATCGTCACAAAACCTGATTTCTTCTAGCTCTCTTTAACTGTTCCAAGAGCACCGGATACTTTCTCCGCCTTCTCAGACCAAAGTTTCATGCCAAGATTTTGGACTTGAAAGTGGTGAAAATCTGTGTTTTTGCCCCAGACAATGTGGGGCCCACCGTGTTGGGGCTGTTTGTTTGCCCTGAAAGCTAATGGGGTGGGCTCCACTTCCAACTCAGCAATTTATATGAATAGTGGATTAACAGTGCGAAAAGAATTTTTCGAGCATTTTGAGCAAAAAATGCCGGAAATCTGACACAGGGAGCCCCATCACAATTTCCTGGCCCGCTTTCCATGAGCCAAACAGCCTCCATGTGAGTTATTTCTCATCCCATTGAATCCTATACAAGTAGCCCTTTTCCTTCATGATCAAACTTTTTACCTTCCCAGCAAGTTCACCTTCAAACCTAAGGCAAAGAAGCAATCAGGCAAGCAATAAATCAAACCCCAACCCACGACTCCTGCTGCTGCTGTTGTTGTTGTAGTAGTACTCTTGACTTAATGGGAATTAGACCATACACCCATTTTCTCGGCCATTGAATCCTTTTGTCTCCTCTGCTCTCACAAAATAAAACCTCAGCCCAGTGTAAAAGTGGAAGCCACTCAGCCTGTCCTTGTTACAGTCTGTCAGTCATCAGCAGAGCTAGATGTAAACTGAAGGAAGTGCAGTTTTAGAAGAAGAAAATAATAAGAAAATATTTTATACAAATTCAACTCTCAGTGAAAAGTACTTTGCTTTTTTTAATTGCATTCAATTCCTAGGACAATGGTTCAAAACGTCGGATGTAATCTTTCAGTGAGTCAGAGGAGGCTGGATCAGTATCCATTGGGTGACGATTCAAGTAGCCTCTCGAAAGATACTATGAGTAGAAGGCATAGCACTGATTCTGATTGCATGTGAATTGTGCAGGTACAGAATTTGTTGAAAATAATTCAACATGTGTTGACTCACATATGTAAATTTAATGTGTATGGTTATTTTAAAGTATAGTCCAAATAAATTGTGATCTAATAAAATTAATAATGGACTAATAAATTTAAGTTGTCATGGATTTAATCTGTAGAGATAATTATGTAATTTCTAATTTGATGAAGAGTTAAATTGAAAAATAAATAACTGATAAAATCAGTTATTATTTAAGGGATTATGGTTCCCAAAAGAATGTATTTTCTTTTCTTTGAGATCCCTTCAAGCAGAGAGAAAACTCAGAGGAATATGGATCTTTTGAAAGCCCTTCTTCATCCCAACAATTCAAGGAATTAAATCATGTATCAAGGTACGCTTTCACTTTTATTATTTTTTCTCATATCTTTGAATCTTCATGAAGACTAGATTTATATTTTAGGGTTTGATCTATGTTGAGGATAAAGTTATGATTTTGATCTTATTTATTCTAAGGATGATTATTATAGAACGAAGCCTTTTATTTAATTCAAGTTCCATCAGTTGGTATCGGAGCCATTCCATTGAGGATTCCTAAATCTGGGAATTAAATTTCAAAATTTTGAGATTTTTTATTGATACTTCTATGAGATTGAAATATAAATTAGCTTTTATGAATCATATTGCATGATTACTTTGGTTTTGATAAAAAACTTTTTTTTTTCAGATTTATAGATAAAAAAAATCATATATGTTCTTAGCTTTTCAAAAATAAAAATATATATTTTGGGCGGCGCGTGGCGCCTGGGCCAGGCGTGCGCCCAATCACGGCTGCGCCTAGGCTGGCCGCGTCGAGGCGCCCAGGCCAGGCGCGCGCCTAGGCATGGTCGTGCCCATGCTGCCGCACCCAGGCGCAGCCATGCCCAGGCGCCGCGCATCTTCGGCGGCGCTCGGGCGCTGCGCCCGGGCATGACGCAATTTTGGGTCCTTTTTCGGTAATTTTGGGACTTTCAAAATTTCAAACGAATTTTGGGTTCATCTATTGGGCTGTCTAACATTTAATAAAAAACTAATTGAAATAAGATGTCGCCAAAGTAATCTCTCTTGTGTAAATTACCTTCTTGAGAATGTCAAGATGTTTGTGTGTATGAATTCATGCGAGTATTAACTGGCCCAAAAGAAGGATACTATTTGGCCGAATTGCATACGCACTTGTAGTGATATATGTGTGACAGCTATAAGGTTTACATGTGAATAATAAGTTGATTCAAAGAAAAATTTATTATTTGACAAGATTTATTGTCAACATGTGATTGTTACACCAAGAGTACCACATACAAGTTAATATTACTGTTCAAAGACATGATATTAATGTTGTTCTAGGTATCTTGAGATGTATTCTATAATTTTTTAATTTTAAGAGTCATTTATTTGATTATGATGTGAACATGCATGTTTATTTAAATTATTCTCTGTACAGCTAATGTATCTACTGTTGCTATATGTGCAAATACAAACAATATTCTCATGCTTAATGGGGGAAACTTCAAGGATTAGAAAGAGAATGTCTTAATCATTCTTGGCTACATGGATCTACATCTTGCACTAAAGATAGATAAACCGGATTATCTTACAGCTGAAAGTTTTCTGATTATAGGAAGAACTTTGAGAAATAGGAACGCTCTAGTCGCATGAGTCTAAGATCATAAAGTGCAGAATTCTTGAAGCCTTTCAAGGTGCATTATCTGATGAGCTAACTTCGACTAAAGATTTTCTTACCGAAATTGAGAAAAGTTTTGCAAAGAATGATAAAGCAGAAATAAGGACACTTTTAACTAGCTTGATTTCTTTAAAGTACAAGGGCAAGGGAAACATAAAGGAGTAATCATGCGGATGTCTCATATTACTTCCAAGCTTAAGGCACTAAAGCTTGAGTTACCTGAGGAATTGCTCGTGCATTTGGTATTGATTTCACTTCCTGCACACTTCAGTCAATTTAAGGTCAGTTATAACTATCAGAAGGAGAAATTGAGTCTGAATGAGCTCATTTCATATTGTGTGAAAGAAGAGAAAGACTTAAGCATGAGAAATCTGAAAGTTCTCATCTAGTCAGTACCTCAAAGGATAAGAGGAAGAAAAGAAAGAAGGATGAAACTGCCAAAGGTCTAGGTTAAAAGAAACCTAAGAAAAATAAAGACTATTTTTTTTTGGTATGAAACTTAGACACGTAAAGAAAGAATGTACAAAATATCATGCTTAGAGTACTAAGAAAGGTATGTTCTTTACTTTAACCTGTTTTGAGGTTAATTTAGCTTCAGTACCTAAAAATACTTTGTGGTTAGACTCAGAAAGAGCTACCGAAGGCCAAGTGATACTGAAAGATATATCTTTGTGGGCAATAAAAAGTCGGTAGAAGTTGAGACAATAAGACATTTTAGATTGTTGTTAGGAACTGGTGTTTATTTGGACTTGAAAGACACTTTCATTATACCATCATTTAGATGAAATTTGGTTTCTATTTCTTTACTGGACAACTTTGGTTATCATTGTTCTTTTGAAAACAATCAGTTCGGTCTTTAATTTAATTCAAATATTGTTGATACTGATTCGTTGAGTATCTATGACAACCTTTATTTGTTGATATGATTGAATCATATAATGAAACTTTGCATGTTGATTCACGTGGTATTAAACGTAAGCTAAATAAAAAAAAATTAGCAGGATTATAGCACAAGCGTTTGGGTCATATATCCAAATCTAGAATGGAACGACTTGTGACAGAAGGTATTTTGGATTCCCTTGATTTTTTAGACTTAAATGTCTGTGTTGAGTGTATCAAGGGGAAACGGACCAAACATAAGAGATTAGGTTCCAATATATCTTCAGGCGTGTTACAATTGATATATACGGATATCTGTGGACCATTTCCTATGGCTTCTTGGAATGATCAATGATATTTTATATCATTCATAGACGATTACTCACACTATGGATACCTATATCTCATTCATGAGAAATCAGAGTGTCTGGACATGTTCAAAATTTTCAGAGCTGAAGTTGAAACTCAATTCAGCAAGAAAATTAGGTATGTTAGATCTGACCGTGGTGATGAGTATTACGACAGATATGACGGTTCAGGTGAACAACGTCTATGACCATTTGCTGACTTCTTAAAGAAATGTTGAATCGTCCCACAGTACACCATGCCAAGCTCACCCAGCACGAACAGTGTAACGGTCCCAGATTTCATTATCTTAATCCTTCATAAATCTTCAGTTTAATTAAATAGTTATCTTTCTAATCATATAAAAGTTTAAAATTTCGGCAACATCTCCTTTGTATTTAGTCACTTACCCAAATACAACACATAACAATATGAGCCTACTTGGCTTTCTCAATCCAAATACATAATATATCAAACTCCACAATCACTCATGCAATATAATAATATTTCGGTTTGACATCGCCTGCTTATTCATATATAACATTCCAAAATCATAACATAATGTTACTCAAGAGAATACCTCTTGGTTTCCATAATTCAACATAGAAACCGACTATAACTCTAACTCAAAATAACCATGATCATTAAAATCTAACTTATCTCAATACAAATCCATTCCTCAATATAACACATGCTATAAGTACACATGCTGACTAATTCATGAATATCTACATCAAGAACTCTTACAAGTAATAACACAGCTACATCTTCATTACTTTCATTATTTATGAAATTCTCAATACAATGCCAATGCTTTGAAGCTGGGCCTCCCCTTCGCCATGAGCTGAAAAATATGGTACTGGAAGGGAGTGGGTTCGACAGCTCAGTAAGAGAGTCAGAAGAGTATTAAGGAAAGGAAACACAATTAATAAGGAGAAATTTTTTTTTAACAACTGCGGCAAGTATGAAAGGACAAAAAGGAACGATAGAAAAACAACATATCGTAATGAATAATTAAAACCATATCTATATAGTCTGTGTGAAGGTCCAACTTTTCTAGTAATTGATTTTTTTTAACTTTCTTAAATTTCTCTGCTGCATATTACATAACTTATGAGTTGCAATAGCATACTCACTTAGTTATTTTTAATTTATGCATGAAATCATCTTATATACTCGCGACACGTATCGTCCACGTATCTCATATGACACATGCGGAGCACATCAAACGTATTTCCAATTTCATATATAGTTATCTGTTCTAGTGATACAACATCACATCATACTTCTACGAATATTACTTTTCTGTTCAAGTCATTAATTAATACAATCACATCACCTTTCTACATTCCCACAAAATATTTAATGGGTACATACTAAACATGATTCATATGCGCATACAAATTACAAGTGAAGTGCAAGGTTCTCCATCTTCCCCATCCTACCGGCCCCCCCCAGCCCCTTCCTCCAATATAAGCATATATATAAATATATCATAACACAATAACACTGTCTCCCCCTCCTACCGACTCCCGCCCGGCCCCTTCCTTCGATATAAGCATATATATAAATATATCATAACACAATAACACTATCTTACCCCTCCTACCGGCTCTCGCCTGACCCCTTCCTCATATATATAAATATATGATATAACGGTAACACCATCTTCCCCCTACTGGCCCCTGCCCAGCCCTTTCCTTCGATAAATAAGAATGCAACAGACATGTGTATATATACATATATATATGTATCTAACCAGCTAACAATCAATTCATCACAATGTGAAGTATCAACCAATTGTTATAGTTGATTCTCAACTCATCAATTCTATTTCTAAAGAAGAGCTTATGATTCACTGTATATATAGATAGTGTGTGTATAACTACAAGTTAGCACTGTAGTGATCCATTCACTTATTATATAAATGATTCTTATTCGCGTTACCAGTTTTCAGTCTTCTTGATCATGTTACTTGTATATGATTACACATATCTCCATCATATCACACATGGTCGAGTATACACAAATATTCAGTGCACACACATCACTAAAATTAACCGTATTAGTGTATGGTAGTAACCGGTTCATTCATGTATTCCGGTTATTTCCTAGCATAAGGATTATTAGCCGTGACGATCTCATACACAAGTTTATTTGTCGCAAAATCTATATTAACGAGTGATTACTTGTTAAATTCTTGGATGACAAAATTAGTTTCCAGAGTTGCACTGATAAAAATTTTATATACATGTGCTAGTTGTCAACATTGTATTTACTTAGAGAACTTATCCATTTGCGTTGCTTAACATAATTAAATCTATTTCTCAGATTTTAGTTCTCAATATCATTGATTATATTAGCCTTTTCCGTTATATAGATTTCGCTATTCTACAAGTTATATAGTATCAGTTAATGCCTTCAGTCATCAGTATTTGATCCAATGTTAATGTCAACTAGAATTTCGATTACAATTATGTTACCCATCACAACAAATTTTAATTTATTCACAAATTCAGTTTAGATTTCAAGCTTGTAATTCCCTAATTTATCTCTATCAACAAAGCTTATGCTAATATGGCGGGGTCTAATTAGTACAATACTTTAAGTTTTGTAGTCAGATATTAAATCACCCACACCAAGCTCTTATTCCAAGTGCAATATGAAAAAACACCTAGAGGGGGGGGTGAATAGGTGCAAGTGCTAATCTAGTGAACTAAGTGCTCTAAATGCGGAAGCTTAAAACAATTCTTGCAACACACTTAATACAACCTACAAGTGTAGCCGAATTCCCCGTGAAGGGCTCTTGACTAACTCCTCTTGATTCCCCTTGAATGGGTTGAGGTGCTATGTGAAGCTTTTGTGGTTAAGTATAAGTGAGGCACACACACAATCAAGCATATAAGATGATATAACAATATGAATATATGCAAGGCCAACACAAGCAAATAGATATGATATGGCAATATGAATTATGCTCAACACAAGCAAATATGACATGATGTTATGAATGATGCTTTGCACAATTAAATGAGAGAGAGTTGAGAGATAATGGATCAAACGCAAAGGCCAAGATATGTTTTGAGGTTCGAGCCCCTAGCTCTGCATCCCCGCCTACACCACCGTGTAGGATTTCTAATCCACTATGTCCCACCGAGGAACCTCTATCGAAGAGGATTTGTTACAACTCTAGGAGTACCAAACTCCTCTCTCAAACAACCTCCTCACAACCGAGGGGTAGGCCCGTAGCCAATACAACAACCAACACCTCTACCGAAGAGGGTTTACAAATACCAACTCCACCTCTCACTAGAGGGAGCAAACCACAAGCCTCAACCTCTACCAAAGAGGGAGCAAACCAATCACCCGATCAACCTCTACCAAAGAGGGATACAACAAAAGCAAGGGTGTACAACTTGGAGGTTTTCACAACCTCAAACAATCTCTCTTTTTCTCTTTTTCACAAAACAAGTGATCCTAATAGAATAGGATAGGTGATAGCTCAAGTGTGGAATCAAAGTGTTTTTGAAAACCATCAACAAAGAAAAAACTACTTGGGAAATCTCTTATAAATGATAGAAAATGAAAACCAATACAATATCCCAAAACCTAGTTCTCTTTGATTTTCCAAAAACCCAAAACAATAAAGATGAAATCTTTTTAGCACAAAAACTCTTTTCAAAACTTGTTTAAAACACTGAAGAAGTCAGGAATTTTTAGCTCTAAAAATCTTTGCCAAAATCCCAAAGAATTGGGGTTTTTATAGGCCCATCAGAAAACTAGCTGTTAGGCTGAGCTGGCAGCCTGACAGGCTACCGGTCGACCGGCCGGGTCGACCGCCAACGGTCAGAAATGTGACCGTTGGGAAACCACGGTCGACCGCCCCGGTCGACCCAAACAAACAGAGAGCTCTGCTCTCAGACCCGGTCGACCCGTACGGTCGACCGAGTTTGTGTCTGCCAGACGTGCACAAGTCTGTGCACGTCGGTCGACCCTTGGGGTCGACCGGCCCATGGTGCGGTCGACCGTCCGGGTCGACCGACCTAGCCTGTCAGCACAAAGCTGGGTCAGAATCTGGGTTAAAACATATTTTGAAAAATCTTTTTATCTTTTCTAAAAATCACCAAAAATAGTTTTAACACTCTATATTGAAACACAAACAAGTGATAAAAATTTCAAGACATATATCAATCATATCAATTCATTTTTGAGTCTTGCAAATTTTATCAAAACCAACACTTGTATTTTTATCAAACTTGATTTTTCAAAAGCATGAATAGGATAGTCAAAATAAGTTTGTCTAGCAAGTTTAAAGCATGTATGTATATCTAGAACATATCTAATATATATAAGAACTATTTAAACTTGTTTTGATCTATTATTCATGAAAACTAAATCCAAAACATAAAACGTGTGTGTTATGTGCACTTGAGCATATCAACTATACTAAGCTTTACAAATGGATCTAAAACACACTAAACTAAACTAGGATACCTAAGTCTTCTTGATGATCTTCATCTTCAAGTAGACTTGCTCCCAAACCGTGATCCACCAAGTGCAAAGGAATGATCTTTAAGCTTTGGCACTGGAATCACCATGAAAAGCTTCTAAACTCCTTGTTGAAGCTAATCACCAACTAATATCTTGGTTAATGATCTGAAAATTAAACAACACAAGATTATTAGTAAACATAACTACATGAGTTAATCATCATCAAAACTAGGGTGGAAGGCCTTTGGGCCAACAATCTCCCCCTTTTTGATGATGACAAAACTCATGGAGTTATATATGCATGGATTAAAGTTAAGCTTCAAAGAAGCTCCCCCTTAACTCATGCATAAACAAATAAACATAATAATATGCAATGAAAGCTCTTAAACATGAATGCATACATATGCATAAACAATAAAAGGTTCTAGATACCAATGAAATGTTCAAAAACAAAACATGCTCTAGATACCAATTATCAAAAATAAAACATGCTCTAGATACCAATTAAAAATAAACTAAATTAACTTAATATATGCCAAAAATATAACTATGCATATATAAACCAAAATCTTTCTCCCCCTTTTTGTCAATCATCAACAAAGGGGTAAGCAATTAAAACAAAAAAAAAAATTTCTCCCCCTTTTTGTTCGAAACAATGAATCAACAAAGGGTCAATAAAAAATAATGTTTTCCCCCTTTATGAAATACAAACTAAAATAATGCATAGGCTTGATACCAATTTAAAAGTTATCAATTGAAATAAAGTTGAAGCTCAAGCTCTAGCATAAACAAAATTTGTGAAAATTTATATCTTGAGCACAAATAAAACAAGTATATGTGTATGAAATAGAATGAGTACCAAACACTAATAGATGATACCAATTGAAAATATACATACAAAATAATCATATGAGTATACAAAAAGATCAAAATGATACCAATTGAAAGAGTTCAATGATACCAATTGACATAATAAGTTCAAGTGTATACATCATATTACTATACCTCCCAATCAAGGTTCAAGTTTTAAATGATTTTCATTTTAAAGCATACATGAACATGATCTCCCATCCAACCTCCCATCAAGGGTAGGGGTTTTCAAAAATAGATTTGAAAAATAAGCTTTGTTTGAAAACTTCTACCAAAATGAAGAATACCGTAACTAGAAAATCTTTTAAACTAGTACGAAATCCTTCAAGCAAGGAATAAAACAAAATAGTTTTCATGAAATAAGAAATTCACATGAAAATCAACACTCTAATCCAATTAAGCATAATTATGACTCATGAAAACAAAACATGAGCAAGCAATAAATGTGAGTGTACAAGTACAATGTGAAGATCATATAATCATGAAAATATTCAATTAAGCTCAATTTTCCTTAAACATGAAAACATGAAAACATAAAAATCATCTAAACTATTTAATCTTCAAGGCATATGTATGTCTAATACAAACTAAAGTATACATACATATCCAAAACATAAAGAGTCCACAAATTATATATGCATGAAGGCACGTGGCTCAAAAGGATAAACATGTATATCTAATAGTTTGGACAAGATAGACATATACATGAAGTTAAACAATTAAACACAAAATCAAGAAAAACTAAATCTTCATCAAAACAAATTTCATTTCAAGGTATATGTATGAATTGTCAACACAATAAGTATACATACATATCCCTAAACACAATTGAGTCCATATATAGATTTGCATGAAAGGCAAATGACTCAAGGGGTATACATGTATATCTTAGAGTTTGGCAATAATACACATATACATGAAGTGAAAACTCATAAAACAAATCCAAAAATGGAATACAAGTTTGAAATGTATGAATCATCAAAACTAGACTATACTAGCACATCTAATGGGTTCAAATAAGCATTCAAGCTCAAACATATATAGATTTATTTGTGGCCCACTATATGCACAAGTATATATCCTAGTCTTAATGAAAACTAACATTTAAACAAGTAATCTTAACATGAAGCATCAAAACACGATAAAAATCAACATGATAAACATAAACATGATTATTATGAATATCCACATGTTATTAGAAATATGATATACGCAATAGCAACCATATAGTGAGAACACAAAAGAATTTATCCATATTAAACATGGGTGTCTCAAAATAACTAAACATGTATATCACTAATCTAATAAGCATGACATTTTCATAGTAATCAACAAACATCAAAACATGCTATGAAAGATAAACATGGAAAGCATGTAAACATAAGGAGTTAGAGATTCAATACCAAAACCAATGAGGGCACCGCTCTAGTTCTCCAAAAACATGGTGGTCCTCTCCACCAAACTTCCCTTGAAAGTGATGCATCCAATTGATTCTCTTTAAGCACGGAACGCATCCACTCCAAGGTACGGCTACTCTCACGTCATGTGAGAGCCCACACCTACATCAAATAAAGGAGGGGTGGTCTTTGGTACCCATACTCTTTTGGGTCCATGGGGGTTAGTACCTTCTCTAACCCAAACAAAATTCTTTGCTAAATTTGAGACATGTAATCTATCAAAGCAAAATTTAGCAAGGTGGCCCTTACGTCCACAATGTGTACAAGTGTACACATGAGCATACATGTGATGGTGTCCGTGAGGAGCATGTGTATGCCGTGGAGGGTGTGCATGCATAAAGGATGGAACTTGTTTCTTTCGAACCAAGGATTCCAAGCGTGTGTGGTTCATGGCACATTGGCTCATAGTGGAGCCCAAACAATCAACCTTCTTCTTAAGCATGGATATATCATTATCAATTAAAGAAGAAGTGTGGCATGCAATAGGAGAAGTGTGTGATACTACCCTAGCATGGCAAACATGAGCATCAATCTTATTTTGCAAAGAGTTATTTTTCTTTAAACAAATTTCTAATTCTTTTGAGATAAAATCAATTTCTCTTTTCAAAGAATCATTTTCTTTTAAAACAAAATCAACTTTTGAAGACAAATTTTCATTTTTCTTCAAAAGAGTTTCACAATCATTATTGTTTTCAAAAACTCATTTTCTTTAAGTGCAAGATCAAGTTGAGACTTTAATGAATCCCTTTCATTAGAATTCTCCTCCTTTTCTTGCAAAACAACATCAAGTCTAGCAATCAAATTTTTATTATCATTGTTAATGCCTAGACTCTTCTTTTTCAAAACATTATATTTTTCTATTAGTTTTTCACAAACAATAGATAGTTCTTCATTCAAAGCATGTGGATCAACAAAATCATTAGAAGAACTAGCACAATCATCACTATCTAAGTGGGTTTCCGAGTGTACCTCAAGGGAGTCATTCCCTTGGACCGTATAGCATTGTTGCGGCTCAGATTCATCTCCACTAGATTCTTCCTCTTGTTGAATTGGCAATTGAAGCTTGGAGGTGGTGGTGGTTGTCAACATGTTCCACACTGCAAATGCGGAATCAAGGTTAGAAGCAAGCAAAAGATATTCTTTAGGTAATGTGCTTCTAATGGCCTCTAGGGCTTGTGCATTGGCCCCTATATGATTGCGATCTCCAAGATAGCATTTCTTGGTGGCCGCAAGAAAGACATGCAAACCTAGGGTCTTTAGGTACATGGACATCCTATACTTCCAAACAACAATGTTGGAAGGATCAAAGCTAGGTGGGGTCATGAAGTCCATGGCAAACTATATGAGTGTGCAAACAAGCAAATGCAAACAATAGATTAGCAACTAAATGGATCTCACTCCTAGGATGTTAAGCCTAATATCAGGAGCACTAGCTCTGATACCAATTGAAAAAACACCTAGAGGGGGGGTGAATAGGTGCAAGTGCTAATCTAGTGAACTAAGTGCTCTAAATGCGGAAGCTTAAAATAATTCTTGCAACACACTTAATACAACCAACAAGTGTAGCCGAATTTCCCGTGAAGCGCTCTGGACTAACTCCTCTTGATTCCCCTTGAATGGGTTGAGGTGCTATGTGAAGCTCTTGTGATTAAGTATAAGTGAGGCACACACACAATCAAGCATATAAGATGATATAACAATATGAATATATGCAAGGCCAACACAAGCAAATAGATATGATATGGCAATATGAATTATGCTCAACACAAGCAAATATGATATGATGTTATGAATGATGCTTTGTACAATTAAATGAGAGAGAGAGTTGAGAGATAATGGATCAAACGCAAAGGCCAAGATATGTTTTGAGGTTCGAGCCCCTAGCTCTACATCCCCGCCTACACCACCGTGTAGGATTTCTAATCCACTATCTCCCACCGAGGGAACCTCTATCGAAGAGGATTTATTACAACTCTAGGAGTATCAAACTCCTCTCTCAAACAACCTCCTCATAACCGAGGGGTAGGCCCGTAGCCAATACAACAACCAACACCTCTACCGAAGAGGGTTTACAAATACCAACTCCACCTCTCACTAGAGGGAGCAAACCACAAGCCTCAACCTCTACCAAAGAGGGAGCAAACCAATCACCCGATCAACCTCTACCAAAGAGGGATACAACAAAAGCAAGGGTGTACAACTTGGAGGTTTTCACAACCTCAAACAATCTCTCTTTTTCTCTTTTTCACAAAACAAGTGATCCTAATAGAATAGGATAGGTGATAGCTCAAGTGTGGAATCAAAGTGTTTTTGAAAACCATCAACAAAGAAAAAACTACTTGGGAAATCTCTTATAAATGATAGAAAATGAAAACCAATACAATATCCCAAAACCTAGTTCTCTTTATTTTTTCAAAAACCCAAAACAATAAAGATGAAATCTTTTTAGCACAAAAACTCTTTTCAAAACTTGTTTAAAACACTGAAGAAGTCAGGAATTTTTAGCTCTAAAAATCTTTGCCAAAATCCCAAAGAATTGGGGTTTTTATAGGCCCATCAGAAAACTAGCTGTTAGGCTGAGCTGGCAGCCTGACAGGCTACCGGTCGACCGGCCGGGTCGACCGCCAACGGTCAGAAATGTGACCGTTGGGCAACCACGGTCGACCGCCCCGGTCGACCCAAATAAACAGAGAGCTCTGCTCTCAGACCCGGTCGACCCGTACGGTCGACCGAGTTTGTGTCTGCCAGACGTGCACAAGTCTGTGCACGTCGGTCGACCCTTGGGGTCGACCGGCCCATGGTGCGGTCGACCGTCCGGGTCGACCGACCTAGCCTGTCAGCACAAACCTGGGTCAGAATCTGAGTTAAAACATATTTTGAAAAATCTTTTTATCTTTTCTAAAAATCACCAAAAATAGTTTTAACACTATATTGAAACACAAACAAGTGATAAAAATTTCAAGACATATATCAATCATATCAATTCATTTTTGAGTCTTGCAAATTTTATCAAAACCAACACTTGTATTTTTATCAAACTTGATTTTTCAAAAGCATGAATAGGATAGTCAAAATAAGTTTGTCTAGCAAGTTTAAAGCATGTATGTATATCTAGAACATATCTAATATACATAAGAACTATTTAAACTTGTTTTGATCTATTATTCATGAAAACCAAATCCAAAACATAAAACGTGTGTGTTATGTGCACTTGAGCATATCAACTATACTAAGCTTTACAAATGGATCTAAAACACACTAAACTAAACTAGGATACCTAAGTCTTCTTGATGATCTTCATCTTCAAGTAGACTTGCTCCCAAACCGTGATCCACCAAGTGCAAAAGAATGATCTTTAAGCTTTGGCACCGGAATCACCATGAAAAGCTTCTAAACTCCTTGTTGAAGCTAATCACCAACTAATATCTTGGTTAATGATCTGAAACTTAAACAACACAAGATTATTAGTAAACATAACTACATGAGTTAATCATCATCAAAACTAGGGTGGAAGGCCTTTGGGCCAACACAATACTTAAAGATATTAAAGTTTATAAAATTAATGTAAGTTTAACTTTTTAACCTTGATATTTTCCTCTTCTTCTATTTTAATTTTCATTTTATACAAACTAAAATAGCACCTTCGTAAAAAACAATTCGATTATCAAAATTCTTAAACGAAAAAATGGTCACGGGTATAGACCATACCCATGATCAGCTCTGAGTTATAAGGGTAACATGACACCCACTAATGAAATATTTCACCAAAATGATTAAAAACCCATGTATTCTAGGTTAACTATTTTAGAAATAAGAGAAGACCCCTTATATCCAATTTGGCACATGAAGGCTACAACCAAGTACCAATATAAACACTCACTTTTATACCTAATCGATTATCTCTAGTTATTCAGTACATAAAGATAATTATGAAACAACCTCAAACTCGCCAAGCGGAACTGCTTTCTCTCTCTAATATGAATCATTCCTACTCGCCCAATATCTAGAATCCGATGGGTGAATAGTTCCCGCCAGTCAGAATGGCATCTTATATATGTCCAAACATGTCCCTAGTTTCTATAAGACTTAAGTCTTTAAATCACTCTATGTATTATTTTAAAGAGAGATCAATTAATATAGCATAAATGGGTATGGTGTATGAACATCAATAATAGTATGAATTGACAGTCTTTTCATTAATTCTTTTCACACGAAGGATCAATAAGTCAATACCGAAGGATATTAACATAAATAATAATTTATTATAAGGTTTAGCCCATACCTTGGGTCCATACACCTCTAGTAGTTATTGAATTGAAAGATTTAAACAGAGTCAGGCTTTCAATAATGCTTATAATTACCTAGGATCTCGGGTAATTTATTTTCTTAATTTCCATACTCTCTCATCAAGAATGTGCTTAAATTATAATTGGATGGAAAGGAGCGTAAACTCAAGTCTTTCCATCCTTGGAAGATACTTAGGTACATCTTCAGGTGCTTACAACTTTGGTGAGGGAGTACTCGCGTAGACTAATTAAATTATGATGCCTCGTTTGTTCTCGATTGCCTAATCACTCAATTGAGTCAATAGGTGAGAAACCTAAAGTACAAGTCTAGAGGAAATGACACCTACCCTTCTACAATATTCCTCGCTCATAGAAGGTAAGTGTAAGTTGTGGTGGGTCGCCTATGAAGAGGAGCAATGAAACCAACACATAACTAGATCACTCATACTTTGAAATAACTACTTGTTAGGATCGGGAGGTATTCATGTCTACAATACTTGTGAGTCTGAAGATTAATATTTGATTCAAGATATTTGTAAGAGACATATTCCAAAAGTTTGTGATAGGATGATTATATATTCTTCAAAAGGCCTTACAATTTATTAATCACAATGAACCCCTCTCTACGTCCATTCACACTATCCAAACCCAATTTTTAAAGAATTAAATAGGAAATAAAAGATTCGTCATTGTGAAATTATAATTTGGGCACCTGACTACTTGCGTATAAGAACTAGTTCCATTATCCTATAATCACACAATTTTGATTTAAGCTTAATTTGATGCAAATTGATACACACACATAAGAATCTAGGGTTATTGATACCAACATTCGGACAATCAAATTAAATCTACTTATCAAAATCTAACCCTGCTTTAAGGAGTAAAATCTAGAGCAACCATAATTTATAACCAAGCATAATTTCTATAAATTTACTGATCTTTTCAAAATTCGAATTCACAGAGAGAATCAAGAGGGGAGGTCAAAAGACTCAGTCACCTTTTTATATGTGTATATCACTGTGGCATTATTGCAAGCACCTATCGTTCATGTACGGGTTCTACACTTAAGTCCAATTCTTATCATGACAATATAACTCCTTTGACAAAAACATTAGAAGGCATGAGCTTTAAATCTCCCTACACAAGTTACTATAGATTATCCCCCATTTCCCACCAATTAATAACATGTAAACATAGACTTGATATAAGTGAAAATCTTCCATTAATTCAAGAAATTTTCAGAAATTAAATTCAAAATTAAGGGGAAAATAGATTAGGGTTAAACCTCCTTCACAATGAGTTCTTCCTTTCTACCATCATAAAATAACATGATTTACATAAGTTACGCAAGTAACATACACCCCACAAATTCTAAATTTTAGGAATAGACCAAGATTTATGTACATGAATTCGCAAAAATTTAGTTAGAGTAAGAGATCCCCATCCATAAATTCAAAAGTAATTATCATCAAGAATCAAGATTTACAGACGGATGTAAATTAAATCAAGGAATCTAAAATTAAAAATTGAAAAAACTTTCTCACGCACCTATCACCCGTGCCCCGGTGGTCGTCGCTGCTGCCCGCGCGCGCGCTCTGCCTGGCCCGCGCCGCCACGCGCCGGCCAGCGCTGCTATGCCTGTGCATGCATTGCCAGTGGCTGCGGCAGTTACTACGGCAGCTGCTGTTATTGCATACCCCTAGGGAGAAAAGGGAGGGGATGCACAGAGAGAGAGAGAGTGAGGAGGAAAGAAATTGAGAGGGAGAGAGATTGTGGGGAGGAGATCAGATTGGAAGATTTGCTTCTGTTCATCTCCAGGGAGAGAGAAATTGGGGAAAAAAGGATGAAGAGAGATGGGGTTGGTGAGAATGAGAGTTATTATCATTATTTTATTTTATTTTTTTCTCATTTCTCTTTTTTTATATATGCGGGGGTTTATATCCATTTTCCACATCACCCCCCTCATTCCTAAGTTGCCCAAACTCTTGCCACCTCAGTAGCTAGCTTAGGATTTTAATATTTGTGTATTTGTGGGGTAATGTACATGGTAGAAGTACAGCTACATGATGATGTATATACATATGTATACATTCATATATAGGCATATACATATATATACCAATTATTTTTTAAACAATATTAATACTCATCAAATTTTATTCCACTTCCAAATTTTTCTCATTTTTTTTGAAATCCACTTCACACTAATTAGCTAATAATCATCTCTAATTATTCTATTTAATACCGCAAATAACAAAATTAGGATATTAAATCAGAATTTAATAATTCGGTTGTTACAAATGGTGTGCCTAAAAGATGAAACAAGACTCTTAAGGATATGGTGAGGAGCATGATTAGTCATTCTACCTTACAAGAATCATTCTGGGGAGAAGAAATAAAGACATCAGCTTATATCCTGAGTAGAGTACCAACTAAAGCAGCTGCCAAAACACCTTATGAGATTTGGACATGTCGAAAGCCTAGTCTAATGCACTTTCACATTTGGAGATGTCCATATGAGGCTAGGCCTTATAGGCCAAATGAAAAGAAATTGGACTCCAAAACAGTGAGCAGCTACTTCATTGGTTACTCTAAGCGATCTAGGGGCTACAAATTTTATGATCCCACTATTAAGTCATTTTTTGAAATGAAAATTGCAACATTTTTTAAGGATGATGAGTTTGGGGGGAGAAATAAGGTTAGAGACATTGTCTTTGAGGAGGAATCGGTTTCGATCCCTGCGACTGCTTTTGATAGTGTACACGCTTTTATACCTATCATTGTTTGAGAAGCAGATATGGAATCTCAACAAGACAATGTTGAACGACTCCCCACTGAAGCTGAGGTAATTGTTCCTGAAGAACAAACTCAACAACCTCAAGAACAAATGCCACTAAGGAGATCCACAAGAGAGAAGAGAAATGCCATTCCAGATGACTATATAGTATTCCTCCAAGAACATGAGGACACTGATGGATTGGTGGAAGATGATCCAATCAACTTCCATCAAGCCATGTAGGATTTTAACTCTCAAAAATGGATAAATGTCATGAATGAAGAGTTAAGTCTATGCAAGACAATCAAGTTTGGGATCTTATCCCATTACCTGAAGATAAGAAGCCCATTGATTGCAAATGGATATTTAAAACCAAGATGATTCAGAAGGTAATATGGAGAGAGAGATATAAGGCTTATCTTGCAGCTAAAGGCTTTACTCAAAGGGAAGGCATTGATTTTACAAAGACTTTCTCTCTGGTTTCATCGAAAGACTCTTTTAGGACAAATATGATTCTTGTTACATATTTTGACCTTGAGTTACTCAGATGGATGTTAACATAGCCTTTCTCAATTGTGACATTGATGAAACTATATATATGGTGCAACTATAAAACTTTGTATCTGGAGACCCAAAGAATATGGTTTGCAAATTAAAAAAATCCATCTATGGACTCAAGCAAGCTTCCCGTCAATAGTACTACAAGTTTCATCAAGTAGTTATCTCATTTGGTTTCGAGACAAATATTGTTGAAGCTTGTGTGTCTCACAAGTTCAGTGGGAGTAAGTATATATTCCTAATTTTGTATGTTGATGACATTAATAAGGAAACTTTACATGAAACCAAGAGATTTCTATCGAAGAAATTTGAGATGAAAAATCTTTGTGAGACATCTTTTATCTTAGGAATCCAAATATACCGGGATCGCCCTCGAGGTATTCTTGGATAGTCACAAAAGACCTATATAGAAAAGATACTTAAAAGATATGGTATGCAAGATTGTAACTGTGGTATGCAAGATTGTAACTAGGAAACACCCCAGTCGTAAAAGGTGATAAATTCAGTGTAAGTCAATACCCTAAGAATGACCTTAAAGTTCAAGAAATGCAGAAGATTCCCTATGTGTAATATCCCTAGTTAGTAATACTGTATTTTTATTTTTCTAAGTATTTATTTTATTTTACTAGTTATTATATTATTTGTTAACTTAATTTTTAGTTATTATTATTATTATTAAATATACAAATTATTTTTAAGATAGTAAATTGTAATTTGGCTTTATATATTATTATCATTATTTCATATCTATATTTTAATTACTTATTACTAATACTTCAATCATTACTATTATTAGTTGATATTATTGGTAGTAGATATTACTATTATCATTTCATTATTAATTATTTTTATTATTATTAGTGTTTGTTTATTATTGTTTTTATTATTGTTAATTATCATTATAGGTATTAATAGTTTTGTTATTATTAATTATAATTATTGATATATTGTTGTTATTATTATTATCATGGTTATGGCTAATTTACCTTTATTAGTACTATTATTATTGGTACTATTATAGTAATTGTTAATTACTATAATTGGTGTTTATTATTATTTTTATTGTTATTATTATTATTACTATTATTTATTGTTGTTACTATTATTTATAATTATTTGTTATTAGTAGTAGTATTAGTTATTAATAATTGTTGATATTATTGAAGTAATTATTGGCCCAAAGGCCCATTACTCTAGTTTTGATGATGATCAACTCATGTAGTTATGTTTATTAATAATCTTGTGATATTTAGTTTCAGATACTTTATCAAGATATTAGTAGGTGATTAGCTTCAACAAGATGTTTTGGAAGCTTTCACATGATGATTCAAGAGCCCGAGCGTCAAAGATCATATATAGCACTCGTTGGAGTCAAGCTCGGTGGATCACAGTTTGGATCGAGTCGGCTTGAAGACGGAGTTCATCAAGAAGACTTCGGTACATAGTTTAGTTTAGTATTTAGATCCATTTGTAAAGACTAGATAGTGTGATATGCTCAAGTTCACAACACACACACTTGTTTTAGTTTTCATGTTTATTGGTTTTCGATTTTTGGTTTAACCGATCTTAGTTTTCATGAATAGATAGATTCAAAACAAGTTTACATGATTTAATGTATATTAGATTTGTTCTATATACATCTATACTTCAACTATTTATACAAACTTAGTTTGATAACCTATTCATGTATTTAGGTTTTGTATTTTAACAAAATATATTTTTGGAGTTATTGTCAAAAACTATGATATATATCTTTGTATGTCTATTGGATTTTATCCATAAACAACATGCCCTAATAGTTGTTTCGATATCATGTTTTTGTATCTTGATGAGTTTTGGACAAAACGTTTTTCCATTTGAAAAATCCAAGTTTTGAAAAATACGGGTTTTGGTTTTCGGCAAAACTTATATAACACAAAAATGGTTCAAATAGTTTGAAATATGTGTTGAAATTTTTAACACATGTTTGTATATCAAATATAATGTTAGAAACTATTTTTGTGAAATTTTAGAAGTTCTATGGGATTTTATTTTAAAATTAAAACCCAAGTTTCAAGTTCTGAAAAACTGCCTGCCAGGCTCTGGCGGTCGACCGGACCGGTCGACCGTACCAAGAGTCGGTTGACCGGACCAGTCGACCGACGTGCACAAAACGTGCAAGTTGGCCAGCCACTTGGGCCGGTCGACCGACTGCAAGTACCCCACTCTCGGGTGGGGGCGGTCGACCGACCGGTCGACCGTAAGGCTTGGATGGTCGACCGAGCGGTCGACCGGCCAGAGAGCATTTGCTCTCTGGATTGGTATGGTCGACCGGGAGGCTCCAACAGTCAAATTTTTGACCGTTGGCGGTTGACCGGGCTGGTCGACCGCCAGCCGCCAGGGCTGAAAAACTGCCCCAACGGCTAGTTTTTCATGGGGCCTATTTAAACCCCATTTGAGGGCTGATTTGGTTAAGATTTTTAAGAAGAAAAATTTCTTACTCTCTAGTGTTTTATTACTAGTTTCAAAAGAGCTTTTAGAGCTAAAAAGATTTGATCATTGCTTTGTTTTAAAAAGGGTTGGAAAATCATTTGAAAAGAAAATTCTTTGGGAATTAGTTTGATTTTCATTTTCAATTCTATCTAGAGTTTTTTCCTAAAGTTTTTTCTTTGAGTTCTTGATTTCCAAACTCTTTGTTTTCCACACTTGAGCTATATCTTGCTATCCTATCTATAGGATCTTTTATTTGTGGGAAAAGACTGTTTGTGGTTGAGATAGACCACCTTGTTATAACCCTCCTTATTTGTTGTATCCCTCTTGGGTAGAGGTTGATTGTGGAGTGGTGGTTGGCTCCCTCTAGTGAGAGGTGGAGGTTGGATTTGTATCCCTCTTAGTGAAGAGGTGTATTATGGTTGTTTGGCTAAGGGCCTACCCCTCTTCTGTGAGGTGGTGTTTTTGTTGCCTCTAGTGAGAGGTTGTATTGGTTGAGAGAGGAGTTGTGTACTCCTGGTTATTGCTACCCTAAATCCTCGTTGGAGGTTCCCTGTGTAGGAGTCCTGTGTGGACAAAGTTAGTGGATTGGAAATCCTTCTCGGTGAAGGCGGGGACGTAGAGCTGGGTGCTCGAACCTCGAAACAAATCTTGTTGTTTGCATTTGATCCATTGACTCTAACTCTCTCTTTTATTTTGTGCCTTGCATCATTCATATTGTCATATCATAATTATATGCTTGGCTTGTTTGTGTGTGCCTCACTTGTGCTTAACCACGAGAGCTTCATATTTCGCCTCAACTCTTATTCAGAGGAATCAAGAGGAGTTAGTCCAGAGCCCTTCACCGGGAATTCGGCTACACTCGTTGGTTGCATTAAGTGTTGTAGCAATTAAGTTTTAATTTCCGCATTTAGTTCATTAGATTAGCCTTATCACCTATTCACCCCCCCTCTAGGTGATTTCAATTGGTATCAGAGCCTACGCTCCTGATATTAGGTTTAACCACCTAGGAGTGTGATCTTGGTTTTGCTAATCTATCATTTGCATTTGTGCACATATACTGTTTACACACACCCATGGATTGCTTGTCACCTCCCATGTTTGATGTCTCCAACATTGACATGTGGAAATTTAGGATGTCCATGTATTTAAAAACCCTAGGCTTGCATGTTTACCTTGCTATTACGAAGAAATCCTTCCCTAGTGATAGCAAGCATATAGAGGCAAATGCACAAGCCCTTGAGGCACTTAGAAGCACGCTTAACAAAGAATATCTTTCTATTGTTTCTAACTGTGATTCCGCCTTTGCAGTGTGGAACACGTTGACCACCTCCAAGCTTCAATTGCCAATCCAAACGGAGGATGAATCTAGTGGAGAATCCGAGCAACAATGCTACATGGTCCAAGGGAATGACTCCCTTGAGGTATATTCGGAATCTCAATTAGATTGTGATGATGCTAGTTCTTCATGTAATGACTATGTTGATCCTAATGCTTTGAATGAAGAACTTTTCATTGTTTGTGAAAAATCGCTAGATAAATATAATCTTTTGAAAAAGAAGACTTTTGCTTTAAATAAAGAAAATGAAAATTTGTCTTCTAAACTTGATTTGGTTTTGCAAGAGAAGGAAGAGATTTCAAGTGAACGTGACTCACTTAAATCTCAACTAGACTTTGCCCTAAAAGAAAATGAGATTTTGAAAAATAGAAATGATTGCAATGAAGTTTTAAAGAAAAATAAAGCTATAACTTCAAAACTTGATTTTGTTGTAAAAGAGAATGATTCTTTGAAAATAAAAATTGCTTCAATTTCAAAGGATTTAGAAGTTTGTTTAAAGAAAAATGAAGCTTTGAAAATTGATATTAATTCACATGTTTGCCATGCTAGTGTAGCTTCACCTTGCTTACCTATTGCATGCACCTCTTCTTCCATGATTGTAAATGATATTTGTTTGTTAAAGAAGAGTGTGGATTGTTTGGGCTCCACTTTGAGCCAATGTGCCAAGAACCATACACGTTTGGAATCTATGTTTCGAAAGAAACAAGTTCCATCTATGCATGCACACAAACCACGGCATACACATGCTCCCCACGGTCACATCCATCACACTTTGTATGCTCATGTGTACACTTGTACACATTGTGGACGTAAGGGCCACCTTGCTAAATTTTGCTATGATAAGATACATGATGTAAATTTAGCAACTAAATTTGTTTGGGTTAGGAAAGGTGCTAACCCCCATGGACCCAAAAGAGTGTGGGTACTAAAGACCACCTCTATTGTATTTGATGTAGGTGTGGGCTCTCGCATGACGTGAGAGTTATGGTGCCTTGAGGTGGATGTGTTCCGAGCTTAAAGAGTACTATTTGGATGCATCACTTTCAAGGGGAGTTTGGTGGAGAGGACCACCATTGTTTTGGAGATATGAAGAGTTGCCCTCATGGGTTTGGTAACTATCTCTAACTCCCATTTATATTTACATGCTTTCATATTATTCATGTTTAGCATATTTTGTTGTTTCATGATTAGTATGATAAATGCCATGATTATTAGACTTATGATATGCATGATTAGTATTTGAGAAACCCATGTTTAATATGGACCCATATTTTGTGTTCTCACATTTGTTTAGCTAATATGTATATCATGAATCTAATGCATGTGCATTTACATAATGATCATACATGTTTTGTTTTGATTTTCATGCTTCATGTTTTGATTACTTGTTTGAATGTTAGTTGTCATTAAAATTAGGATATATACTTGTACAACTAGTGAGCCACAAATAGATCATTATATGTTTGTACTTGAACGCTCATTTGTACTCATTAGATGTACTAGTATAGCCTAGTTTTGATGATTCATACATTTGACTTGTATTCCCATTTATTTGACATGTTTTTATGATTGTGTGTTTAACTTCATGTATATGTCTATCTTGTCTAAACTATTAGCTATACATATACATCCTAGAGCCACTTGCCTTCATGCATATACTTTTGTGGACTCTTTTATGTTTGGATATGTATATATACTTTAGTTTGTACAAGACATACATATACCATGAAGATTAAATCGTTTGGATGATTTTCATGTTTTAAGAAATTTTATATTGAGCTTAATTGACTAGTTTCATGATTATATGTTTCACATTACACTTGTACACTCATCTTATTTATTGTTTTCTCATGATTTTGTTTTCATGAGTATAATATGTGCTATATAGATTTCGAGTGTTTAGTGATCATGTGATTTACATAGTTTTCATGGAATATAATTTTGTTTTATTCCTTGCTTGAAGGATTTCGTACTAGTTTACAAAATTTTCATATAACTAGTTCGTATTCTTCATTTTGGAAGAGTTTTCAAACATATTCTATTTTTCAAACCTATTTTTGAAAACCCTTTCCATAAAAGGGCGGTTGGTTGGGCGACCATGCCTTGTATACTTAATATTGAAAATCATTTTAAACATGTGCATGAAATGGGTGGTAGGAAGTATGAGTTATACACTTGATCATATTATATTTCAATTGGTATCATTGGATCGTTTCAATTGGTATCAATATTGACATTCTATTTGTATACTCATATATATGTTTTATATATGTATGCTTACTCTTCATATAGTATCAATTTCAATTGGTATCTACTTTTTCATACATATATAGATGCTTTATTTATGCTTACTATATATCTATATCTTTGAGCACAAATTTGGGTTATGCTAAGCTTGATTTTTAATGCATATCATATTTCAATTGATTAGTTTTCAATTGGTATTTATACAAGCTTATGCATTGTTTTATTTGGTATTTCATAAAGGGGGAGAAAATTCGTATTTCATCTTTCAATTGGTATTTGGTTTACCTTTGATTTTCACTCCCATACTTTATGATAAAAAATGATTGAAAAATGAATATTGATTTTAATTTGATATCATATGCTCTTAATGAAAAATTATCTTCAATTGGTATTCATATATTTTAATTGGTATCTATTGATCTATTCATTTCAATTGGTAAATTTAAATTGGTATCAAAATATTTTCTTTCATTGGCATCAAAATTTCATTGTTATTTCAATTGGTAAAATATTTCAATTACAATTAGAATTCAAAATTTATATTGATTAGTTACAATTGGATTCTTAAAAATTTTTTGATATGAATTGTCTATATGCAAGGGGAGCTTAACATCTCTTCTACATATAGATTCATGTTGAGTGTATCTTATATTGAGGAGCTGGGCAACTCTTCTTTATGCGGTACACGTGTGTAGGGGGAGCTTCACATCTCTTCTTATGCATTGCATATTATGCGTTATGTGAATTAGGGCTTGTCATCCCTTCTTCATGTAATGCATATATGTAGGGAAGTTAACTTAGCGTTTTCCTCTTCATGAATTTATATCGCATATATCCTTATTGTTTTGTATTATGTTTTACCCCTTTGTTGATGATTGACAAAAAGGGGAGAAGTAATTGGAGAAGTATTTGGTATATATACATGTTTTCCTTGCTTTATTCAAAGGGGGAGAAGTATTTGAGTTTATATGCATATTTATGTTTTGATGTTTTGTTGTTATTGATATCAAGAGAACATGTTTTTGTTTTATTGGTATCAAGAGCATTTATTTAAGAACTTGTTTATGTTAAAAAAAAAGGAATTTATTTTAAAAATTTTGGTATCAAGAGCATGTTCATTGTTTTATGCATGCTCATATTTGGTATTCATTGCATATATTTATTGTTTATTGCTATGCATGAGTTAAGGGGGAGCTTCTTTGAAGCTTTACTTTAATCCATGCATATATAACTCCATGAGTTTTGTCATCATCAAAAAGGGAGAGATTGTTGGCCTAAAGGCCCATCACTCTAGTTTTGATGATGATCAACTCATGTAGTTATGTTTACTAATAATCTTGTGATGTTTAGTTTCAGATACTTTATCAAGATATTAGTAGGTGATTAGCTTCAACAAGATGTTTTGGAAGCTTTCACATGATGATTCAAGAGCCCGAGCGTCAAAGATTATATATAGCACTCGTTGGAGTCAAGCTTGGTGGATCACGGTTTGGATCGAGTCGACTTGAAGATGGAGTTCGTCAAAAAGACTTCGGTACATAGTTTAGTTTAGTGTTTAGATCCATTTGTAAAGACTAGATAGTGTGATATGCTCAAGTTCACAACACACACTTGTTTTAGTTTTCATGTTTATTAGTTTTCGATTTTTGGTTTAACCGATCTTGGTTTTCATGAATAGATAGATTCAAAACAAGTTTACATGGTTTAATGTATATTAGATTTGTTCCATATACATCTATACTTCAACTATTTATACAAACTTAGTTTGATAACCTATTTATGTATTTAGGTTTTGTATTTTAACAAAACAAAATTTTGGAATTATTGTCAAAAACTATGATATATATCTTTGTATGTGTATTGGATTTTATCCATATACAACATGCCCTAATAGTTGTTTCTATATCATTTTTTTGTATCTTGATGAGTTTTGGACAAAACGTTTTTCCATTTGAAAAATCTAAGTTTTGAAAAATACAGGTTTTGGTTTTCGGCAAAACTTATATAACAAAAAATGGTTCAAATAGTTTGAAATATGTGTTGAAATTTTTAACACATGTTTGTATATCAAATATAATATTAGAAACTATTTTTGTGGAATTTAAAAGTTTTATGGGATTTTATTTTAAAATTAAAACCCAAGTTTCAAGTTCTGAAAAACTGCCTGCCAGGCTCTGGCGGTTGACCGGACCGGTCGACCGTACCCAGAGTCGGTTGACCGGACCGGTCGACCGATGTGCACAAAACGTGCACGCTGACCAGCCACTTGGGCCGGTCGACCGAGCGATCGACCGACTGCAAGTACCCCACTCTCGGGTGGGGGCGGTCGACCGACCGGTCGACCGTAAGGCTTGGGCGGTCGACCGACCGATCGACCGGCCAGAGAACATTTGCTCTCTGGATTGGCACGGTCGACCGGGCGGTCGACCGGAAGGCTCCAACGGTCAAATTTTTGACCGTTGGCGGTCGACCGGGCCGGTCGACCGCCAGCTGCCAGGGCTGAAAAACAACCCCAACGGCTAGTTTTTCATGGGGCCAATTTAAACCCCATTTGAGGGCTGATTTGGTTAAGATTTTTAAGAAGAAAAATTTCCTACTCTCGAGTATTTTATTACTAGTTTCAAAAGAGTTTTTAGAGCTAAAAAGATTTGATCGTTGCTTTGTTTTAAAAAGGGTTGGAAAATCATTTGAAAAGAAAATTCCTTGGGAATTAGTTTGATTTTCATTTTCAATTCCTTCTAGAGTTTTTTCCTAGAGTCTTTCTTTGAGTTCTTGATTTTCAAACTCTTTGTTTTTCACACTTGAGCCATATCTTGCTATCCTATCTATATGATCTTTTATTTGTGGGAAAAGATTGTTTGTGGTTGAGATAGACCACCTTGTTGTAACCCTCCTTATTTGTTGTATCCCTCTTGGGTAGAGGTTGATTGTGGAGTGGTGGTTGGCTCCCTCTAGTGAGAGGTGGAGATTGGATTTGTATCCCTCTTAGTGAAGAGGTGTATTGTGGTTGTTTGGCTAAGGGCCTACCCCTCTTGTGTGAGGTGGTGTTTGTGTTGCCTCTAGTGAGAGGTTGTATTGGTTGAGAGAGGAGTTGTGTACTCCCGGTTGTTGTTGCCCCAAATCCTCGTTGGAGGTTCCCTGTGTGGGAGTCCTGTGTGGACAAAGTTAGTGGATTGGAAATTCTTCTCGGTGAAGGCGGGGACATAGAGCTGGGTGCTCGAACCTCGAAACAAATCTTGTTGTTTGTGTTTGATCCATTGACTCTAACTCTCTCTTTTACTTTGTGCCTTGCATCATTCATATTGTCATATCATAATTATATGCTTGGCTTGTTTGTTTGTGCCTCATCGTGCTTAACCACGAGAGCTTCATATAGCGCCTCAACTGTTATTCAGAGGAATCAAGAGGAGTTAGTCCAGAGCCCTTCACCGGGAATTCGGCTACACTCGTTGGTTGCATTAAGTGTTGTAGCAATTAAGTTTTAATTTCCGCATTTAGTTCATTAGATTAGCCTTATCACCTATTCACCCCCCTCTAGGTGATTTCAGTAATTATTACTATTATTATGGCTTGTATTTTTATTATTATTAGTAGCATCTTCCTTCCCTAGATCATACCTATTACCCATTGAGAACCCAACCTAATAATCCTATATTACTCTACCTATTTAATCCTATCTCCTAATCCATTTCCTAACCCTGACCCTAATCTAATTTCCCCCTCTATCATCTACAGCAGCCCAAGCCTACAGCACAGCCGAGCCATGCCTTCTCCGACGATCACTGGAGCACCATGACAACAGCACCCCGTGTGCCCTCCCAACCTCTGTTGGCGCAGCTGATCGCCCAACAATGTCCCATCTCACAGCCATTGGTCGAGCCACCCTCCAGCCAAGCAACAGCCAGACTTGGCTGCATCAAGCCTGGATCCACCCCAGACAGACTTGGCCGCATCAAGCCTGGATCCACCCCGGGCTCCCCAGTCCAGCACCATCACCTTCCACTACCATGCTCCCACCACTTCTCCCATGGGCGCCTACAACCATCCATGGCCCATGCACCTGGCCATCATCTCCTCCTTGACTCCACCATCCTCTGGCATGTGCAACAAGACAACGCATCACCCCCATCTTCCCTCGGCAGCAGCCCCAACCGAGCCCACAGCACAAGCTCCATGCCATGGCTCCTTTGCCACTTCCCCAGATCCGCGGCAACCGAGTCCTTCTCCAACATCAGGTCAACACTCCCCGCGACAGTCCAACAGCCCCCCCTTCTCACTCCTCCACAACACCAGGCTAAAACACCCCATCCCTCTGTTGCTGCAACCCTCGGCCTAGCACAACAGAGAGCCCTCGTGATACCTCAGGCTGAACCCCCTTCCTCCTCTCTGTGGATCGCCGTTGATCGTCGTCGACAAGCGTGAACGAACCTACCTCCTTCCCGGTGAGATCCTCGAGCCATAGACACCCTCTATGACCTCCCCCCCTTCGCCAGAGCCTCCGTCGGCGCGCCGCGGCCGTGGACTTCACTATCATGAGTTACCTTTCTATTCCCTCTATTTCTTCTCTGTTGAAATTATTTATGCATGCATATACATGGATGGGTTGATATTCTCTCTCTTCTATATATTATATGTATGGGTAATTATTTATGTGGGTTAGAATATAATTAATGTGTATTGTAGCATGTCTTAAGTATGTGTAATTATGTATATGTGTGGGTATTTTTTTAATTAGTGCAATGTGCGAGAGTGTGTGTATATGTATACTTGTATATATGTATGTATGTGGGTTTGTACATGTGTGTTTATGTGTACGTGTCCGTGTATGTTCAGTTGCGTGTTGCAGTGTTTCAGATTTGTTCGTGAGATCCAAACTTGATAATAAGAGATTCAAAATTGTGCCCGTTATGGACCCGATACCATGGCAATTCGAAGACCGACCCATGGGACGATCCATAGATCAGTACCAGTTCGTGCAGTGAAGATCAGACGGCAATTCAGTTCTAAAACCGTGTCATTTCATGTGAGTATTTGTTCATGTATATTTACCATTGTCGGTATATGTTTACATGTTACTCTTATCATTTCATGTGACCGTCTGATTTATTTGACCAGTTTTATTACCTTTATTACTTCATGAGACATCAATGAGCTTTCACCTTAAATCTGTAGTTGATATGAGTGTTTTTCTGCGTCATTTCATGTGTTGCTATTTGCCACTTTTGATCTTGGATTACTTCTAGTATACCTGAGACTGGACTTGATCTTGTAATTGACTCAATTATGATTAGTGACTCTACATCTCCACAATTCTCTATCAGATGTCAGTTAATAGCTATTCAGTTGCAACTTATCAGTTGTTAGTTATCAGATGTTCAGTTATCAGCTATTATAGACATCGTAACTTGTTGGAGATATCTGGTCACTAAATCACCTTTAATAATAACTCATATTAATGCATGTTAATAAAAGACATTATAACCCGGGGAACATAGGTAATTGCCTGATGAAGCGTGTCATGTATTTTGGAAAAACTTAATATGGTTCCGAGTTGTGGGTTCTACCATGGAGAACCAAGGTAGTACAGGTTACTTAGTCATTCAGTTGTCAGTTGTCAGGGTTATGCCCGGATTACGGTGCCACACTAGTGTAGGCTGTCTAAAAAATCACTAAAAGACAAGTCATCAAAAAGTAGAGTCCAAACTCCAGACGCAGGGCTAACATAGCCATCACAGCAGCATCAAGACGCGATGGTCGAAATCCGCGTTCACTGCAGCATCAAGGCGCGAGGGTCGAAACCCGCGTTCACTGCAGCATCAAGACGCGAGGGTCGAAACCCGCGTCTCAGCATCACTGCAGCACCAAGACGTGAGGGTCAAAACCCGCGTCTCAATATTGCTTCAGCACTAAGGCACGAGGGCCAAAACTCGCATCTCAGTTACAACTGCCCTCGTTATTGGGTCAATTACTGCCCACATAATGAGGAAGTTAACCCCCATTATGGAGTGTTTTTAGGGCCAAAAATTGATGATCGGGGCGGAACTAGCACTCAAAAAGTGTATTTATGAAATCAATGTGAAAGCTCGTATATGTGCTAATGTACCCTCGATACTTCCGTTATAGCATTGGCTCAACGGGTCGAATCCACAGGGAAGGGAGGCGATAGAAGCATTAACAGTTTTTATTCACGTTGTTTGTTAACAGTTCTTCTTTGTTAAAAGAATGAGAAAGAAATTGAAAAAGAAAAGAAAAGGAAATCCAGAATGTGGTAGGTGGAGAAGGCGATGAAAACGTCGAAGAAAACAACAGAGAAGTGGTTTGGAAAACAAATAGAAAAGAAGAAGAAGCTTGTAGTAAAGAAGATGAAATAAGGGTGAACAAAGAGGATTGTAAAAACACCGATGAAAAGATAAAAGAATTGCTTTCAAAAAAAAGATAGAAGAAAACTCATGGCTACTAACTACTAATTGATCCACTAACCATGCTAACCTCTTCATGATAGTTGCCTCACATTTTGATCCTCGGCCATCACTAATCCTTGGCTTCAAGAGACGATATAAAGCATGGCACATAGATGGTTCATCACAATCAAACATGCATCAAGATCAAGCTAATACAAGCATTAACTCATCAACCATTAAAAGAAAGCATGAAATAAGAGAGAGTTAGCTTGGTTAGCAAGTTAGCAAGTTAGATGTTAGAACCCATCATCATGAGCCATCAATGGCTCTTGCAAGAACAAGGCCTTAGTAGAGGCTACCCGATTCATGTGGATTATCAAGTAAGTGGTTAGATGGTTAGTGGTTAGTAGTTAGATTGCCATTAGAAGAAAAGTTAGCAACACATCATGTAGAAGATGAAGGAGATTACAATGGAGGAGAAAGGAAGCACCTTTACATAGACTGTCACCATCTATTACATCAATCCCTCTCTATCTCTCTCTCTATGAATCTCTCAGCCCTACTACAATGATCTAAAAAGAAATAAAAATACAAGAGAAATGAAGAGCACCTACCTACACTACACTAAACTTCTCCTAGAATCAGAACCTACTCCTAAAAATGAAGACTCCTTCCGTTTTGGTCGAATGCAGAGGTATTTATAGGCATAGGAAGCCTCCAGAAGACGAGACGGGGCCACGCGTCGAAAATCGACGCGTGGCTTCATACTATTGCCGCGGAAACGCGGGAATTGCAGCGTTTTCGCGGCAATACCAGGGACTTAGGTCCCTGGTTTTCGTCAGGACGTCCCTCTGGCTTCGAGAATGTTCATGGTATATCCCGTTTCTGGTACTTTCGTCCGAATATTCGCCTGACATGAGCAAAGGTCTAGGTTCGACGTATCTTCTAGATAATCCCTTGCTTGGCCTCCAAGTAATGCGGGATTAATTACCATAAATTGGGATTAATTAGGCTCTTATTACTCCTTTGCCCTTAAACTCTTGATTTACCTGCAATAGAGACCAAAACACGGTTTAGACCGACAATTTATTCATATATCGGTGGGAAATGCGATATAATAATGCATAATCGTAGACTAATCACACCCCCACACTTATCTTTTGCTCGTCCCGAGCAAAACAAGAAAAGAAAAACTATACTACAGAGGTTATTACACCACTTTCACAGGTGACGCGATTGCACTGAGCATGTATAACAAGCCGTTAAACCTCTAGGTTACCCCTAGAGGAGGAGTGTTGTCTCCTGAGCGTTTTCAGCGGATTGCACCCACAAAATCCATAAAGAAAGAAGATAAATGTTAGTATTTTGAAAACACATTTTGAAGGAGAGACAAGTTTATGAAATATTTTTGCAAAAATATAAGCGATCTAAGGTCATAAGTCCACCAAAAATTATTCTTCCTTAAATTTAGTCTCTATGCAAGATCTTGTCTTCAATTAAGGTAAGAATTCAAAATTGGATCGAATATTTTATCTTTCATAAAACCTAGATAATATGCACATTGTGATAGTGAAGATTTCTGGGATTTCAACTCTAACCATCAAGCCATTTATATATATATATATATATATATATATATATATATATATATATATATATATATATATATATATATATATATATTCTTTCTTTTTCTTCTATTTTTCTTCCCTTAGTTTTCTTAGGCTTTCTAGTTCACCCATGTAGCGAGCCTATAACCGATGACTCCCAGACCAGATGGTTTTAGGGCACCAGATGAGAAAACATCCCTCGGGTTTAAGGACTCAAGTAATCAAGGCCACAAAACTATGGGGGATTATTTGTTTCTTTTGACCACCGTTAGGCGTGAATAATCATGCTTCTTGAGGCATAATTATCCAGCTTAATAAGTGATGTTTTATTCAATTTTTTAATTTATTTTTGCTTTATGGCATTTTAGGTCTTTGTTTCCATCCCAAAATTGTGTAAGTGTGAAGTGCGTACTATCTAAGGCAAAAAATTCAAGATAAAATTATCTCCCCAATTTATCTTACTTAGCCTATAATTTTAAACAAGATCCATTATTTTGACTAGGTTTAAGATGTCATAATTAAGGCTTTCTTAATTTCTAAGATCATCTTAATTTTCTTAAAAATAGATCAAAACTTTGTCTCTTATTTCAAAAAGTTTTTTAAAGAAAGAGAAAATTCCTATACAAAAGGGAAGATTTCTAAAATTATCCTAAAAGTGTAAAAGAAAGAAAATCTATCCTAAAAGAAGTGTAAAAGAAAGAAAATCTAAAAACTCTATGTTAGTAAACCCTCCCCCACACTTATCTCATGCATTGTCCTCAATGCATCGTGATGTATGTATGCATGAAACAAATAGCGAGGGAAGGAAAAATCACCTCAAGGTGGTGGTTCCGGTAGTGGTCGGATTGGTCCACGAAAGGCGGCCCAATCATTCTTGCGTGGAGTCCAGAGGAACCCACCAGAGACCTCAATAATACAACCCACTAGAATGATGTATATATGTGTGATTTTTATTAAAAATTTTACCCTATCTAATTTTCAAATTTTCAAAATAATTTCATAGTCAAATTTATCAACACCTTTGTCCCAGAATGGAATGATTGATTTGGACTCAGAAATTACAGGAACTAATACCGACTCAGGAAAAAGACTTAAGTCAAGTAAAGGTTCAGGAGTCGAGATTGGTTCAGGAAGTGGGTCCAAATCAAGAAGATGAAGCTCAAGTACACATTCATTTCCCCATGATGGAATGTGACTTTCTAAGGTTGGTGATTCAAGTTCAGGAATGACAGGTATGGGAATCAAAACTGACTCTAAAATGTTACTAAAATTGGGTAATATAACAGGAGTCAATAATGATTCAGGAATTTGAACTGGATCACAAATTTGAGGATCAAAGTCACATTCCTCATTGAGTTCAATTTCACAAAAATGAGAACTTGCCAATTTATCAATGGGATTTTCAAAGTATGAAATTGGTCAAGTTCAATATGATCATCATAAATGATTGGTGATTCAATTTCACAATGGACTGGCACTGGATCCAATACTGACTCGGGAAAAGGATTGAAATCAGGTGAAGACACCGGAGTCATAATTGAATCAGGAAGTAGAATTGAATAACTAATTTGAGGTTCATGATCATATTCATGCTCAAGTTCAATTTCAGGAAAAGGATAACTTGCCAAAATGTCAATGGGATCTTTAACATTTGAAGTTTGGACAAGTTCAGATGGGTGTGCTGAAATTGAATCTTGATTTCCAAAACAACATGACTCTTTGGCTCTGACAGAATGGTTAGTGACATCAGAAATGGTCAAACGGTGAGAAGGTAGAGTTTGGATCATCATATCTATGTCACGATTACGAGCGTTTTGAGCCTGAGTCATGGCTTCAAGCATCTTTACATAATTGATAGGTTCATCGTTTTGTTGAAAAGATGAAGTATTGTTTTGGAATTGGTGGTGAAATTGTGAGTCCATCAGATTTTGTGATTGTTGTTTGGACTCACGCATACTCATTTCCAAAATTGATGGTTTTCTATTCTGGACTGGTGGAACTGAGTATGAATCTTGAAAATGTTGTGGAATTGGAGAGGTCAATGTTTTCTGAAGTTGTTGCTCGGCCTCTTGTAGATTGGCTTCTATACTCTTTTGTAACTCATATTTTTCTTCAATGGGAGGTCCAGAAAAAGGAGTATAGGAAGCGAAATCGGGGAATGAATATTGTGTAAATTGTGGACAAGGTGGACATAGGGGACAAGGAGGTTGAAAATTAAACTCGGGGGAAGTGAATCCCCATTAACTCTGTGACGAGTTGAAATTATTTTGAAAATTATAGTCATAAGAATGTGGGTATGGGTTGTATTGATTCGGATAAGGCCAACCCGGTGTATTTGGTTGGTGCATATTGTAAACGCCGGGTTGGAATTATCCGAATCAAATGGGGTTGGTGTGAAATATGGATTCATATTCAGATTGAAAGAATTGTTATTATTGAATTTCATTTCACAAACAATGTCAAACAAAAAGGAAAAAATCAAACAACAATCAAAAGGAAAAGAAAAAATTAAAACCAAGCCTATAGTAGGGTTGACCTAGACCTAGACGACTCTTAATGAGTCCGAGATGTCCCTAGGGCCAACGTCTATCATTTTTATTAGGGCTTGGGTTGTGTGAGTGGGGAGGTGATTTTTTGGGCTAAGGAAGGGTAATTAAATCCCACCTTATCTTGTTTGGGTTTTGCTCTTAAGTTCAATTCGTGCAAGTGTGCAATATAGACAAGAATATAACACAAAGCGATAAATCACCCACGTGTTTGTCCTATGCTATATGCAATGCCATATGTACATCTCCATCCAGATCACAACAACAGAACAAAATACAGTATATTGGAATTGAATTGACACGTGCCTAAATGCAAATGTCTAAGCCGTTTTAAAAGCGTCCAAATATCGTATTTTAGTTCTTTAGTTTATTAAGGTGTGTAGGCAATCAAAGCAGGAAAGTAATAATACAGATCCACTAGCTATTACAATTCACACATCCCAGCACAACAAGATACACAATTTTTACAACATGGCCGCGTTTTCGCGGTAAAAGTCGCGGTTGCGCGGCAGTTCTTTAAAAGCTGGGGCCCTGCTTTCAAGAGCAGGGAAAGGCAAAGCTAGTTTATGTACTGCAATGTTAAGCACCTGTAAAGGTTGTCCTGCACACCAAAATAGAGAAGACAAATGTTAACAAAAACGTGAAAACAAAACCATTCCCTTCCCCGGCAACGGCACCAAAAATTGATGATCGGGGGAGAACTAGCACTCAAAAATGTGTTTTATGTAAAATCAATGAAAAGCTCGGATGTGTGCTAATGTACCCTCGATACTTCCGTTATAGCATTGGCTTAACGGGTCGTATCCACAGGGAAGGGAGGCGATAGAAGCATTGACAGTTTCTATTCACGTTGTTTGTTAACAATTCTTCTTTGTTAAAAGAATGACAAAGAATGAAAAAGAAAAGAAAAGGAAATCCAGAATGTGGTAGGTGAGGAGAGCGATGAAAACGGCGAAGAAAAAACAAAAGAGGAGTGGTTTGAAAAACAAAATAGAAAAGAAGAGGAAGCTTGTAGTAAAGAGATGGAAATAAAAACAAACAAAGAAAGCGGTGAAAACAACGATGAAAAGATAAAAGAATTGCTTTTCAAGACAAGGTAAAAGAAAACTCATGGCTACTAACTACTAATTGATCCACTAACCATGCTAACCTCTTCATGATAGTTGCCTCACATTTTGATCCTCGGCCATCATTAATCCTTGGCTTCAAGAGACGATACAAAGCATGGCACATAGATGGTTCATCACAATCAAACATGCATCAAGATCAAGCTAATACAAGCATTAACTCATCAACCATTAAAAGAAAGCATGAAATAAGAGAGAGTTAGCTTGGTTAGCTAGTTAGCAAGTTAGATGTTAGAACCCATCATCATGAGCCATCAATGGCTCTTGCAAGAACAAGGCCTTATAGAGGCTACCCGATTCATGTGGATTATCAAGTAAGTGGTTAGATGGTTAGTGGTTAATAGTTAGATTGCCATGAGAAGAAAAGTTAGCAAAACATCATGTAGAAGATGAAGGAGATTACATTGGAGGAGAAAGGAGGCACCTTTACATAGACTGTCACCATATATTACATCAATCCCTCTCTATCTCTCTCTCTATGAATCTCTCAGCCCTACTACAATGATCTAAAAAGAAATGAAAATACAAGAGAAATGAAGAGCACCTACCTACAGTACACTAAACTTCTCCAAGAATCAGAACCTACTCCTAAAAATGAAACTGCTTCCGTTTTGGTCGAATGCAGAGGTATTTATAGGCATAGGAAGCCTCCAGAAGACGAGACGGGGCCACGCGTCGAAAATCGACGCGTGGCTCTGTACTACTGCCGCGGAAACGCGGGAATTGCCGCGTTTCCGCGGCAATACCAGGGACTTACGTCCCTGGTTTTCGTCAGGACGTCCCTCTGGCTTCGAGAATGTTCATGGTATATCCCGTTTCTGGTACTTTCATCCGAATATTTGCCTGACATGAGCAAAGGTCTAGGTTCGACGTATCTTCTAGATAATCCCTTGCTTGGCCTCCAAGTAATGCGGGATTAATTACCATAAATTGGGATTAATTAGGCTCTTATTACTCCTTTACCCTTGAACTCTTGATTTACCTGCAATAGAGACCAAAACACGGTTTAGACCGACAATTTATTCATATATCGGTGGGAAATGCGATATAATAATGCATAATCGTAGACTAATCACACGTTCACCCCTGAAACCTCTATAAATAACCCAGTTTGCTAGGGAGAAGGGGTCGGTTGATCAAATAATTCTTGGAGAAGATTTCGCTTGTGAGCTTCCACCAGAAAGAAAGAGAGTTCAACTCTTCGAACAACTTGCTGCGTACAAGTTAATCTTTGCCTAAAATCTCTTTGAGATTCCTGGTTGACAGGAGCTGTGTTACTCCGTCTGCCATCCAAGGAGAGGATTCCCAGGAGGTCCTGACGTTCACCCGGTCAACGAAAAACAAGATTCACTTTTCACCGCCACATCAAGAACCCAGCATTAAATAAAGGGGAGATTCAAGTCTAAACATCTTCCCTCCCTTGTAAGAGGATTATTGATCCGTTGTAACTTTTTTTACTATCAAATAAAGAATTTACGTCCCGATCTTCAATTTTTCCTCCACCAAACAAGAGATGGCGACTCCGCTAGGGACTACTTTCTCCACTGACGAGCAGGTTGTGGCGCAAGGTGACGTCACCTTAATGGGAAAAACGATCGAATCACTTATCGTAGAATTCGACCAGGCGAAGTATGAAGAGTCCCTCTCTTCTGGCTCCAAGAGCCCAAAGGCGCGGGTCTACCGAAAAGTCTCATCGGGGACTTGCTCTCAAGTTTGCTCCGAGATTCTCCCAGACGCGACTGGTGAGAAGGACGTCGTGGCTAATCGCATCATGCGTAACGCCCGCGTCAATGTCTCTCAGGAGACCCGCGTGGTTAACGTCCATCCCCTTCCTCAATGCCAGGTTGCCGGGGGTTCCCTTCAATCTACACGACGTAACTGGAACGCTGAGCGGCGACAGAGGCGGCGTGCGCGTCAACTACAAGTTGGAACAACTATTTGTCCTACAGAGATGGGACGCGAAGTTCAGACCGACGTCTCTTCTGAACCGTATCAGACACGTGAAGTCCGCGTTTGGCAACCTAGACGTGAGATTCACCAAGCTTGCGTTTCTGAAGCACTACTTCCCAAACGCCAACGCGAAGTTCATGCTCTTTATCAAAGATACGAGACACGCGCCTCTGTACACGAGACCCAGCAGCCCTGCGTTTCTCAAGCATCTTTACTCAGATGCGATAATCGGCAACGCGAGAGCCGTGTCTCTTCTCAGCAGAGATGCCGACTCGCGTTTCAGAACCGAAACATGAGAGCTGCGTCCATGAGCCCCGCGTCTCAGAACCTTGCGTCTTAGCTTTGCGAAGCAAGGAGAACTCTCGCAAGTCGAAAAGCCCTTGACAATCCGAGGCTAATCTCTTCGATCCCCTTCCCGCGGATCTAAGAGATTATTTGATGAGGAAGAGAAGTGCTAGTCGATCACTCCATCGTGTTACTGTGAACGGCATATCACAATGCTCTCTGAGTGCCGTTGTAGTTCACGTGCAAGCCAGCAGTCTAAATCTAGACAGTTGACTCTAGCTCCCCGATCAGCTAAAAGAAATCGCTCCCACAGAAGGAGGACTTTCTCTAACACTGACTACCCTGAAATTACTGCAAACATGACATGCAGGAGTAGGGAAAAGCAACCTGTGGTCAGCTCCGACGAGTCTGACACAGAACCAGAAGGAGTGTACCGACATACTCGCACTCGGACTGGGGTAATTCCCCGATCAATTACAGCGCCCTAGCTCAGGGTATTGAAGTAAATGACTCTCATTCCGCTATTGCAGAGTCACAGGCTTCGAACTCTTCCATAGAGAAGGAGGCCTTTATATACATGACAAATACTCTTGAGGAGACAGCCAGGCGCTTGGAGCAGCAGGCCCAGGTCCAGAAGGAACAATTCGAGATGATTCGTGCTTAACAAGAATCTATCGATTCCCTCAAGCAGATGCTAGCACAATTGCTTGAAGTCAAGAGGAAGTCAACCGACAAAGCCTCCTCCAAAAAGTCTAAAGGCAAACGAAAAGAGGGAGAAAGCTCTGTTGGCCCAAAGGCCTATCACTCTAGTTTTGATGATGATCAACTCATGTAGTTATATTTGCTAATGATCTTGTTTAATTAGTGACAGATTCTTTATCAAGATCTTAGTAGGTGCAAAGCTCAACAAAGGATTAAATGTCAAGATTTGGAGCTAGCACGGGGTGATCCAAGGAGCTTTGGATCAAGCTTGGACCAAGTCAAGAAGATGAGAAGCCTTCAAGGGAAGACTTCAAGAAGTTGAAGACTTGTGTCTAGGTATAAGATTTTTATTTGTTTTAGATAAAAATGTAAAGGATAGAATAGATTGGTGGATTGCTCAAGTATATCTTACGCACACACTCTTGATAGAATTGCTTTCATAAAAAGATTTTCATGTTTAGAAAAGAATTTTTATTTGAGAAAAAGATTTTTCATTGGACAAAATACATGTCTTGGTTTTTGATGTTACCTATATACATATCTTTCAAAACCAAGTTTAGTGCTTTATGTCAAAAAAACTAGATATTTCATCTTGATTGTGTAGTGGATCATATCCATACACACTATGCCTTAAAGTATATCTTGTTTTTGTATTTGATGAAAATTTGGAAAAACATGTTGATTTAGAAAAACAGTTTTTATTATGAGCCAATATTTCAAGTTACAAAAATAGTCAAATCTTTAATAACATGCCTTGATTTTGGCAAGCATGTTTCTATATTATAAAACTATTTTTTGTAGAATTTCTAAGTATTTATGGGATTTTTTATTAAGCCAAAAAGACCAATCTTTAAATCCCAAATTTTCTGGTTCTGGCAGTTCTGATTTTTCAGAACTGACAGTGGCCGGTCGACCGGGTCGGTTGACCGGACGTGCACAGACGTGCACGCCTGTGAGCACTGGAGAACGGTCGACCGTGCCGGTCGACCGCTTCAGAGAGTCTGCTCTCTGGAAATTCCTGTCGACCGCACCGGTCGACCGACAGAGAAGTAATTCTCTGCTCCAGGTGCGCGGTCGACCGGGCCGGTCGACCGGAGGCTCCAACGGTCGGATTCTTGACCGTTGGCGGTCGACCGGACCGGTCGACCGGCAGCTCTGACAGAGCCCAACGGTCAGATTTTTCTGGCCTCTATAAAAGGGGGTTTTGTCATTGTTTGAAGCTAAGATTTTAGGAGAGCTTTTGTCCAGTTATTTCCATTCTTTTAGCAGAGTTTTCTCCACAAAATAGAGTGCCAATATTTCCTATCAAAAGGAATTTTATCAATAGAGTGTTTATTGTGATTTCTTGAGTTTTCCATCAAAGTTCTTTCCTTGATTTCTCACACTACACTTGAGCATCCATAGTTATATCTATCCTATAGGAGTGTTGTAGTGAGAGTTTTGTTAGGTGATCAAGTGTTTAGATCACCAAGATCTTTCTTTGTATTTGAGGAAGCGGGCAAGTGTGCTCGCGGTGTTTTGAGTTCGGGTGCGGACTTGTTGTACGAGGTGCGGCCTCGACGAGCCGGTGGGCTTGTGGTGTGTAAGGGACTTTGGGAGTCCGAGAGCTTGTAGGTGTTGCGGCACCAAGGAGAGATCCGGTTGGATCGTGCATAGTGGAAATCCTTCGTGTGCCGAAGGCGGGGATGTAGAGCAAGTGTGCTCGAACCTCGAAACAAACCCTTTGTGTTTGCGATTGCTCACTCTTACTCTCTTACTCTATTTGTCTCACTTATATCTTGCATTACTTTATAGTCTTTATCTCTTATTTGCATGATATACCTTTGTGCTCATAATTGCTATACTTGCTTGGGATTGTTATTAACACTAGTATTCAACCAAGAGAGCCAACGCGGCACCTCAACCCATTCAAGGAGAATCTAGAGGAGTTTGTCCAGAGCATCGCAAGGGAATTCGACAACACTCTTGTGTTATACATAAGTGTTCAATTAAAAGAAGTTTAATTTGGTCAACTTAGTTTTAATTCCGCATTATTTGTTCATAAGTGACCATTAGATTAGCCATCACCTATTTACCCCCCCTCTAGGTGAACTTACAATTGGCATCAGAGCCAAGTACTCTTGATATTAGGTCTAACAACCTAGAGTTAAAGATCCTCATTTTTAGGCTAATCACAATATTTTGTACACACACCATGGACTTCATGTCACCACCCACCTTTGACATCCTTAACATCCAAATTTGGAAGGTTAAGATGTCATTATACCTCAAAGCCTTAGGATTTCATGTCTATCTTGCAACTACTAATAATGCTTATTCTTTAGATGGTAAGAACATTGAGGCTAATGCAAGAGCCCTTCATGCTATTAAGTCAACCCTAAATGATGATTATTTATCTAGGGTTTCTAATGTTGAATCGGCTTTTGTAGTATGGAACATCATCACCTCCCTCGGCGAAAAAGATCTATACTATGCGGGGAGTGACTCGGACGTTGGAAACGACACCTCCAACGCATGCTTTATGGTCCAAGGGGATGACCCCCTTGAGGTAAATTCCGAATCTGATGATGAGGACATGTCATATGATGAGCTATCTACTTTTTGTCATCTATTGCTTGAGAAATATGACATGATTAGAAAAGAAAATAAAAATTTGAAAAAGAACATTGCTTGCATGCATATAGAACAAGATTCATTTAGAACTAACATTGCATGCTTAGAATTAGAAAATAATAATTTGAAAAAGGATTTTCATTGCATGCTTAAAGAAAATGATTCTTTTAAATTTAAGATTGCATGCTTAGAAAAGGAAAATAAAGATTTGAAAAATGAGAATGTTTCCTTGATTGCTAAATTGAATGATTTATGTGAAGGGAACACTATTTTGAAAAATAAGATTGATTTGGTGGAAAAACAAAAGGAAGATGTTTTTCAAGAAAATATCACTTTGAAAAGAAAATTTGTTGAAAAAGAAAAAGATTTTGTTTCACAAAAGAAAAAGAAAAATGATCATATATCTCATCATGCTTTACATGCCACCACAAATGAGATAAATGTTTTGAAAATAAAATGGATAATTTGAGTTCAACTTTGAACTCTTGTGCATTTAATCATACTAAGTTGGAGTCAATGTTTTCAAAGAAACAAACTCCTCATGTTCATGCACATCACTCTCATCATCATGCTTATGTTGCACAACATGATCACACTCCTACACATAAGCATACTAAGGTGTACGTATGTACACATTGTGGCCGCAAAGGCCATTTAGCAAAATTTTGTTTTGATAAGAAACCTCATTTATATTTTGCTAAGTATAAAAGATTTTGGGATCCTTACAATAAAGCTAACCCCAAAGGACCCAAGAAAGTATGGGTACCAAAACCCCCACCCTTTGATTTTGATGTAGGTGAGGGCTCTCACAAAACGTGAGAGGATTGGTGCCTTGATAGCGGATGCAATGGACATGATGGACAAACTTTTGGATGCATTGCTATCAAGGAAATTTTGGTGGGTCAACCACCATGCTAGGAGCTTTGGAGTTGGTAACGATTTCTAAACTCCTATTTCATTTATGCACATGCTTTTAATTTCATGTAGCATGTTCATATTTTTTTTGGGTGCTTCATGTGGCATTTACATGCTTAAATGTAGAATGTGTCAAAACTTGCATTTATACATATATGAATAGTGAACTACAATTGACTCATATATATTTGAACTTCATGCTCATTTGTATCCACTATATGCATGTGTATAGGCTAGTTTTGATGATTCGGTCATTTATACTTGTTATGCCTATCTTTGATCTTACTTCATGTATATGTGTGTTTAATTCAAATCTAATAAATATACATGTATACCCCTTGAGTCATTTGCCTTCATGCAATATATATTGGACTCTTTTCATATTTGGGATATGTATGCATATTGTTAGAATTGGATAAATCATACATATACCATGAAGATTAGTATTTTAAATAAAAAAAATGATTTTTCATGTTTTTGATTTGTACAACAAAATGTAATTTATGATCTTTTTGAGCTTGAATGACTATTTTATAAAAATGCTATTTACATGATCTTTTGAACACTCATCTTTATGATACAAAATATTTTGAGCTTTATAGACCATGAGTGATTAAATCTTTATGTATTTAGCAATGCTTTATGAAAAATATATGATTTGTTTTAAGATGAAAAATAAGATTTTCATGAGATTCATGCTTCACTTTCTATTTTTATGAAAATACCATTTACATAACCTTTGAACACTCATCTTTTATGATAAAAGATAATTTTTGAGCTTTATGGACTATGAGTGCTTGAACTTTTATGTATTTAGTATTATTCATGGAAAACATTTGACTTTGTATTTTTGAAGGATCTTTAACTAGTTTGTCAAAAATCCATTTAAACTAGTTATCTATTCTTCAAATTGATTCACATGATCCTATTTGTAATCATATGGATAAATTCTTTTATTTTCAAAATTTATTTGATGCTTCATGATTTGAATATTAGTTTAAATGTTTGCATTTGTCAACACTTGGATTTATACTTATACACATTATGGATCACAAATAAATCTATATATGATTGGGTTCGAATGCTTATTTGTGCCCATTAGGTGTGTTAGTATAGCCTAAGTTTTGATGATTATTACATTTTAAACTTGTATTCCCATTTTGGATTTATGCTATGATCATGTGCTTTCATTTCATGTATATGTTTGTCTTGCCAAAATATTAAGATATACATGGATACCTCTTGAGTCATTTGCCTTTCATGCAAATCTATATATAGACTCAAATGTGTTTTAAGGATATGTATGTATACTTAATGCCTTGTCAAAACATGCATATATCTTGAAATATAAATTATTGTTTTTAGTAAAAATTTTTTAATTTTTCAATAAAATTTTTGTGATGGATTTCATGATTTCAAAATTTTAAGGAATATTGAGTTTTATTGCTATTTTTCATGATACCATGTTCCACATAACACTAGCACACTCACTTCTTTTTGATATGGACTTTATGGATAGAGTGCTTTTTAGTGCCTTGTGTTTCATTGATATTTCAAGAAAAACTTTTGACTTATTCCTTGGTTGAAGGATTCCGTACTAGTTGTTAAACACCTTCATTTAACTAGTTCGAATTCTTCATGTGGAAGATTTTATGATATATACACTTAAGCTTAATTTTCAATTGGTATCAATATGACCTCTTATTGTGTATACTCATATGTTGTTCTTTCATATATGTATGTATCTACTTAAATTGGTATACTCTTTTCATACATATATATGATTGTTGTGTGCTTGTATTAAAATGGATTTATATTTTAAAGCACAATAGTTGTTAATGCTAAGCTTACTTCAAATCTTATTTATTTTAAAGCTTATGCATTGTATTTCAAAATTGGTATCAAAATTCAAAATTTGATTGTTCTACATTTGGTACCTTAAAAGAAAGTTGTGTATTTTAAGATATTTCAAAATTTTGTTTTCATAAGAAAAGTTCAAAATTTTGTCTAGTTAAAGAAATATTCAAAATTTTTGATTTGTATTTCCTATATGCACGGAGAGCTTAACATCTCTCTTACATATGGATTCATGTTGAGTATATTATAAATTGAGGAGCTTGACAACTCTTCTTTATATGATATACGTGTGTAGGGGGAGCTTCACATCTCCTCTTATGCATTACATAATATGTTTATGTGAGTTAGGGCTTGTCATCCCTTCTTCATGTAATGCATATGTGTAGGGAAGTTAACTTAGCGTCTTCCTCTTCATGAATGTATATCGCATATAAATCTTATTGATTGATTTGATTTTACCCTCCTTGATTTCCTTATTTTTGATAAAAAAGGGGGAGAAAATTTGTTTGATGATGTGAACTTTGAACCCTTTGTTGATGATTGACAAAAGGGGGAGAAGTATTTGAGTTATATGCATGATTTCCTTAAGGGGGAGAAGTATTTGTTCCTTACTTAAGGGGGAGAAAGATTTTGAGTTTTTATACTTGTGCTTTTCTCATGCATAGCAATAATATAATAAGATAAAAGCTTGAGAAAAAGATTTGTGCATTCATTTGCATACATATTTATGTGCTTTAATGTCATATCTATTTATTTCTAGTGATGCATGAGTTAAGGGGGAGCTTCTTTGAAGCTTTACTTTAATCCATGCATATATAACTTCATGAGTTTTGTCATCATCAAAAGGGGGAGATTGTTGGCCCAAAGGCCTATCACTCTAGTTTTGATGATGATCAACTCATGTAGTTATATTTGCTAATGATCTTGTTTAATTGTGACAGATTCTTTATCAAGATCTTAGTAGGTGCAAAGCTCAACAAAGGATTAAATGTCAAGATTTGGAGCTAGCACGGGGTGATCCAAGGAGCTTTGGATCAAGCTTGGACCAAGTCAAGAAGATGAGAAGCCTTCAAGGGAAGACTTCAAGAAGTTGAAGACTTGTGTCTAGGTATAAGATTTTTATTTGTTTTAGATAAAAATGTAAAGGATAGAATAGATTGGTGGATTGCTCAAGTATATCTTACGCACACACTCTTGATAGAATTGCTTTCATAAAAAGATTTTCATGTTTAGAAAAGAATTTTTATTTGAGAAAAAGATTTTTCATTGGACAAAATACATGTCTTGGTTTTTGATGTTACCTATATACATATCTTTCAAAACCAAGTTTAGTGCTTTATGTCAAAAAAACTAGATATTTCATCTTGATTGTGTAGTGGATCATATCCATACACACTATGCCTTAAAGTATATCTTGTTTTTGTATTTGATGAAAATTTGGAAAAACATGTTGATTTAGAAAAACAGTTTTTATTATGAGCCAATATTTTCAAGTTACAAAAATAGTCAAATCTTTAATAACATGCCTTGATTTTGGCAAGCATGTTTCTATATTATAAAACTATTTTTTGTAGAATTTCTAAGTATTTATGGGATTTTTTATTAAGCCAAAAAGACCAATCTTTAAATCCCAAATTTTCTGGTTCTGGCAGTTCTGATTTTTCAGAACTGACAGTGGCCGGTCGACCGGGTCGGTCGACCGGACGTGCACAGACGTGCACGCCTGTGAGCACTGGAGAACGGTCGACCGTGCCGGTCGACCGCTTCAGAGAGTCTGCTCTCTGGAAATTCCGGTCGACCGCACCGGTCGACCGACAGAGAAGTAATTCTCTGCTCCAGGTGCGCGGTCGACCGGGCCAGTCGACCGGAGGCTCCAACGGTCGGATTCTTGACCGTTGGCGGTCGACCGGACCGGTCGACCGGCAGCTCTGACAGAGCCCAACGGTCAGATTTTTCTGGCCTCTATAAAGGGGGTTTTGTCATTGTTGAAGCTAAGATTTTAGGAGAGCTTTTGTCCAGTTATTTCCATTCTTTTAGCAGAGTTTTTTCCACAAAATAGAGTGCCAATATTTCCTATCAAAAGGGATTTTATCAAGAGAGTGTTTATTGTGATTTCTTGAGCTTTCCATCAAAGTTCTTTCCTTGATTTCTCACACTACACTTGAGCATCCATAGTTATATCTATCCTATAGGAGTGTTGTAGTGAGAGTTTTGTTAGGTGATCAAGTGTTTAGATCACCAAGATCTTTCTTTGTATTTGAGGAAGCGGGCAAGTGTGCTCGCGGTGTTTTGAGTTCGGGTACGGACTTGTTGTACGAGGTGCGGCCTCGACGAGCCGGTGGGCTTGTGGTGTGTAAGGGACTTTGGGAGTCCGAGAGCTTGTAGGTGTGCGGCACCAAGGAGAGATCCGGTGGATCGTGCATAGTGGAAATCCTTCGTGTGTCGAAGGCGGGGATGTAGAGCAAGTGTGCTCGAACCTCGAAACAAACCCTTTGTGTTTGCGATTGCTCACACTTGCTCTCTTACTCTATTTGTCTCATTTATATCTTGCATTATTTTATAGTCTTTATCTCTTATTTGCATGATATACCTTTGTGCTCATAATTGCTATACTTGCTTGGATTGTTATTAACACTAGTATTCAACCAAGAGAGCCAACGCGGCACCTCAGCCCATTCAAGGGGAATCTAGAGGAGTTTGTCCAGAGCCTCGCAAGGGAATTCGGCAACACTCTTGTGTTATACATAAGTGTTCAATTAAAAGAAGTTTAATTTGGTCAACTTAGTTTTAATTCCGCATTATTTGTTCATAAGTGACCATTAGATAGCCATCACCTATTCACCCCCCCTCTAGGTGAACTTACAAGCTCATCTTCTGTACATATTGAGGAGAAAGAGCAATCTACTTCTGGCTCGTCTAAATCATCATCGCAGGAGAAAGACAACCGAGACCCTGGAGGGGTTCATTCTAAAAGAATGAATCAATTAGAGCAGCGTCTCGAGGCCTTTACTAATCAGAAAGGCCTCTAAGAAGCAGGAGTAGTCCGGCCATATCCAGCCGAGTGGGACCTTGTTCCATACCATCCCAAGTTCAAAGCTCCGACCCTCCAAGCATTTGAAGGCAAAGGGTCACCGAACCAACATATCTACTACTTTAAGTCTCAGACGGGGAATGTGGTAGATAACGATGCCATCCTGGCACGTTTGTTCATCGGCACCCTAAAAGGGCTCACCTTTGAATGGTTCATGAAGCTCCCGGAAGGCTCCATTAAAAATTAGGGCGATTTGGAGAAGCTCTTCCTGACGCGCTTCTTTGAAGACGACTCAGAGGTCACAATGCCTACTCTTTTGGCTACAAAGCAGCGAAAGGGGGAGTCCGTCAAATCATTCGTAGAAAGATTCAGAATGTAGCACTCCGATGTCCAAGCGGTATGACCCAGGTCACCCTGGTGGAAACATGCCACCACAATCTACAAACTTCACTCCTTGCCCAAATAGGAATTGCTAAAAATCGCACCTGGAAATAATTGATCCAGCAAGGTCAGCAGGCTGAAGAAATTGTCGCCCGGGTTAGGGCAGAAGAAAACAAACCCAGACCAGAAAGGTCGACAAGGCAGAAGGATAACTTGGCAACATAGACCAAATCCCCTGTCAAACCGCAACCGGTCAAGGGAGGTGGCTCTTCAAGTCAGCCACGCGCCAGCAAGCAGTATTCCTTCAAGGACGAACATGATGACTCATTGTTCAAATTACTTAACAAGAGCAACAGACTGAAGCTTCCAGAAGCTAGACGCCCTGAAGAAGTCGGTAAAACCGATAATCCCAACTACTGCCTGTATCATAGGATGCTGGGACACCCCACCAAGAGCTGTTATGTCTTCAAAGATATCCTTCAGGCTCTGATTGACGCAGAGGTACTAAAACTACGTCCAGAGCAGAAGCAAGTGACGGCCAATATGACGTCGTTCCTCTAGTTTGGAAGACAACCTCCAACACCCTCTGGAGTAGTCTCCATCCCAAAAGGGGAATTAAGAATGATCAACATAGACCCCCACCATCAGTAAGAGAAGGGTCTTGTACCTATCCCCACACCTCAGGGGGAAATTATGTGGGTTCATCCTAACCTTATGGATGGCCAACAATGGACCACTGTTACCAGCAGAAGGTCCAAAGGTAAGGCGAAGGCTTCGTCCTGCAATGTGGTGTGTGTCTCTTCCCGCGAAGCAGAGACCGATGCTCCCTCACTGACTGATTCAGAAGAGGAAACAATAGTTCTCGCTACAGAACCCAATCAACTTATGGCGCAAACTCGTTCGGGCCAGTCATATTTGAAAAAGTATGACAAAATGGCGGCAATCCCTCCAAAACCCGTTACAGAGTCAGCCAAGCCCTCTACAAAACAACCTGTGGAGGGACAGAAAGAGCTTCGATTTTCTAAAGCTCTCTCAAAAGACATTGCGGAAAGATCCACAACACCTTACCGCTTTGACGTCCTGACTCAACTGGCCAATATCCCGGCCCGGATTACCCTTTACGAGCTCCTGAGGCTATCAAAGTCAACCAGAGAAGCTTTGAGAGAGGCTCTAGCTGACGCTGAGGTTTTCATGACCCACGTGCCGGTGGGACCACTGGAGGAAGATGTAGAGGATTGCCTCCACGCATCCCAAAATGCTCCCTGCATCACTTTCACGACAGATGATATGCAGGTTAAAGGGAAACATGATCGACCCCTATACTTCACAGGGTACATCGGATCATCTGAAGTAAGCCGTATTCAGGTGGATCCAGGGTCTGCATTGAGCATTATGCCTCGCCGGGTTATGCAACATTTAGGGGTTCCTACCACCGGTTAAGCGCTACCCAGACGATCATTTATGTTTCAATGCTAATGGTACCCACCCAATGGGGAAGATCAAGCTCAAATGCCAGATCGGAGACTTAAAGTCGGAAGTGACATGCTACGTGATCGATGCCGACACCTCATACAATTTACTACTAGGACGACCATGGATTCATCGTAATTCCATCGTTCCCTCCACTCTCCATCAACTCATGAAATACATCGACGGGAGTGGAAAGGTACGAACGTTGATTGCCGAAAGGCATCCGTTCAAGGGAGTCGAGAACTATTTCATTTCACAGACTCTCTCCTTTACAGGGACTCTGTGGAAACGAACGAGATCCCACAACCAGAGGAGCCGGACTCTGGTAATGAAGCCGACACCGAGCCAGAGAAAGAAGAGTGCATGTGGGAACTAGATCCACTTGTAACGAGCATTAATAAGCTCGATGTTGATAGCATCGCCAATGATGTAGGCGGATGGTATATTAATGAAGAATTAGATTTGGCTTATTTTTCTGTGTTCGCTTCTGATTCAGTGCCGTCAGCACTAGTACTGAAGTGGATGATGACGCTTGGACGACAATGGATGCTTTGACATCATTACATGTACCAGTGAAGTCATCCTTCGAAACGTACCAAGGTGCCAGTGATGTGTAAGAATCAATATTCATAGTTCCAACAAGACAGAAAGGCCAAAAACCAATTCTTTTCGGACAAATCAAGTTCGAGCCGATGTCTCGTGAAGAATCAAAAAGCGAGAAGGAACCCCCTCAGTTCGGTCATTATGGGCCAAATGCACCCAGAATGATGGAAAACATGGGGTACGATCTGACAAACGGTCCAGGGTTGAACTTCGGCAAAGGAAGGAGAACACTACTCCGATCTTTTGTGCCAAAAGAAAAAACCCCTGATTATTATCATCGGACTCGCAGGGGGTTAGGCTATGTGTCAACTCTGATCCCATCAGCCTCTGAGTCTGAAGAGTCATTATGCCATAATTACTCATCGGGCACGTCATCGTGGGAGTCAGATGTTAGTGTCGGCAACATCTTCAGGGAACTTTCAGTGAATATGGTTTCAACAAGCCACCTGGAAGACAGAGATGAAGAAATAATCCAATCTGATATAGATCCTTGAATCAAACACTTAAATGCTCTTTGGATACTCGCTTTGAACAGTGCGAGCCACCCACGGAAGATAAGGTTGTTCAGGTTAACCTAGGAGATGAGGCTAATCCTAAGCCCATCTTTATAAGCGAAAGCTTGTCGCCCTCCGAGAAAGAAGATTTAATATCTCTTGTGCGAGAATATATAGATTTTTCGCCTGAAATTACGAGGACATGCCTGGACTTGATCCTCAAGTGGCTATGCATCGCCTCAACATTAATTCGGATGTAAAGCCAGTCAAACAACAGCAGCGACGGTTCCGTCCAGAAGTAATGGAGGCAATTCAGTCAGAAGTCAAAAAACTTATAGACTCTGGCTTCATTAGGGAAGAACAACATCCTGATTGGTAGCCAATATCGTCCCCGTTGCCAAAAGGAACGGAAAGATCCGGTTCTGTATTGATTTTCGGGATCTAAACGAGGCATGTCCCAAGGACGAATTCCCACTTCAATCACGGATGTCATGATTGACAATACGTGTGGATTCGAGTGAATGTCCTTCATGGACGGATTCTAAGGATATAACCAAATCAAAATGTATCCTGATGATGAAAACATACCTCTTTCAGGATACACCAGGGGTATACTGTTACACCGTCATGCCCTTCGCGACTAAAGAATGCGGGGGCGACATATCAGAGGGCCATGAATGCCATTTTCCACGAACACATGCGCAAAACGGTGAAATGCTATGTTGACGACATTGCAGTAAAAAGCCACGCCAAAGGTGATCACATAGCCGATTTAAAGGCTATCTTTGATAACATGCGGACCCATCAGTTGAAGATGAACCCCACCAAATCCTTCCTAGGGGTGGCCAGCGGCAAATTCCTAGGGTTTGTGGTAACTTCCACAGGAATTCATTTTGGACCCGAAAAAGGTTCGCGCCATTCAGGAGATGCAACCTCCACAGAATCTCAGAGAACTCAGGGGATTGTAAGGACGATTGGCATACATCCGAAGGTTCATCTCAAATCTCTCCAGAAGATGCCAACCCTTTACCAAATTAATGAAAAAGGGTTTCTCGTTCATTTGGGACAATGCTTGCCAGCAAGCGTTTGAGGAAATTAAACAATACCTCACACAACCACCAGTCTTTACAGCTCCGGTGTCCGAAAAACCTTTCCTGATATACGTCCGAGCAATAGATCATTCTTTAGGAGCTTTACTAGCCAAAACAATATCAAGGACACGAGCAAGCAGTCTATTATTTGAGTAGAACCAGGATCGGGGCCGAACATCGATACAATCCGATCGAGAAGGAATGTTTGGCATTGGTGTTCGCTGTTCAGAAAATGCGACACTATTTGGTAGGCCAAACTATAAACGTCATATCAAAGGTTAACCCTTTGAGACTACTCATGATAAAGCCATCGTCGTTAAACGGCCGGTAGGCAAAATTGGCCATACTGTTGTCCCAATATGAAACGCGTTTTTACCACAAAAAGCCATGAAGGGACAAGCGGTGGCGGATTTCCTGCTGAGCATCCAGATCCGAGGGCAACCGAACTTTATGAGGATCTCCCAGATGAGGTTGCTGAAGTCTGCCTGACCCAGACATCTTTTGAAAGACAAGTGTGGTAACTTTTCTTTGACGGTGCATCGAGAACAGGCCCGAAAGGACATATCATACTAGGAGAGGGGTAGTACTGGTCTCCCCATAGAACTATGTGATTCCTCGAGCCGTCTCATTAACCGAGCCTTGTTCCAACAATGTAGCGGAGTACAATGCCCTTTTGATTGGAATGCAACTCGCCGATGAGATTGGCGTTAAAAATCTCGAGGCATATGGTGACTCTAAACTTATCGTCAACCAAGTTCGCGGGGAGTACGAAGTCAGACAGGAAGATCTAGTACCCTATTACAACGCAACTGTCCACATGGCCGAGAGGTTCATAAACTTTTACATCGACTATGTCCCCGCCAGCAAAATACGCATGCAGATGCACTGTCGTCTCTCGCTGCCTCATTAGCCCTTCCAGATGGAGTAGTAGAGAAAATACTTGTCCACAGCCATGACCTGTGTTGCCCAAGAATCGGTTCTGAGGATTACTAGAAGCCGACAGGAGACTGTCAGGTCAAAGAAGCTCTTGAGTCATCAACCGGCCCAGAGCCTAGAGACTGGCGATTCCCTTACATTGATTATGTCTTGTACGACATCCTACCTAATGATACCAAAGAAGCGACTACCATTAGAAGAAAGCTCCCATTTTCTACTATAATGCGATCACGCGAACACTGTATCGTCGATCGCATGACGGGATCTTGCTTCGCTGCCTATCACGAAAAGAGGCACACGAGGTATTGAAAGAATCCCATGATGGCATGTGTGGAGCCCATCAACCTTGCCCAAAACTTGGGAATCGACTCCAAAGGTTGGGATATTATTGGCCTAAGATGATCACTGACGCTCTTCGATAACTCATCATGCTGAGGGGAATAGCATGACTAGCCTAACTCAAATGGTAGTTGGTAAAAGCACACCAAATCCGTTGATAGCTGAGGGTTTGCTAAAAATCCTAAGTGGATTTGATCCCATTCTCTCCTCCAAAATCCCTTACCAATTCTCATACACAGAATGGTAGGTCTACAAAATGCAGTCATTGCTATGTTAACATTATACCTCTGGCAACAAAAAAAAAATCTCAATACTCCCTAGTAAGTACAAACCTTACTTGTCTCAACTCTATATGGAGTAGCAAGCCTTCAAATTTGTCAAGTTAACACTACACCTCTGACACTTTAAACTTCACTTGTCAATTCTCATCAATAGAATGATAAGTCTTCAAAATTGCTTATATCGCAAATCAATCACTGTCAAGTTAACATTACACCTCTGACATTTCAAATTCTACTTGTTAATTCTCATCAGTAGAACGATAGGTCCCCAAATTGCTCTTATCATGAGCCAATTTTTGTCAAGTTAATACTACACCTCTGACAAATTACTATTAAGTTTAACATTACACTTCTAACAGTGATTAAGTTGCTGCCAAGTTCAATATTAAACCTCTGACAGTCATTTTTGCTCAGACTTCCATATTGAAGCTGAGATGAGCGATGCTAAGTTTAACATTACACCTCTAGCATCCAGGTCATTGCTAAGTTCAACAAGACACCTATGGCCATGACCTTCCCTCAGACTTCCTTGTCGAAGTCGAGATGACCAATGTCAAGTTTAAAATTACACCTCTAGCATTACCCTCACTGTCAAGTTAAACATTACACCTATGACAGTGACACTTTCAGTTTTCTCAAATGAAGCTAGAATACTCTTGAGTTAAGTTAATATCACACCTCTGACTCATACTCTTATCAAGTTAACATCACACTTCTAACAAGATTCAATTCAACCTGTTAAGTTAACATCACACCTCTAACGGTAAAAGTTCTCCTAGATTACCCGCGAGTCTAGTCTCACTTGTTATTCTTGTTAACAGAATAACAAGTCCACTTGAAAAACATTGTTAGGTTAATATTACACTATTAACAGTGTTTTCACTAAATCCCCAGCTGGGTCTTAGTCAAGTTAATTCCAAACCTCTGATGAAAACTCATCCTCCCTGGGAGTACAAATTTCACTTGTCATTCTCATTTATAGATTGGCAGGTCCACAAGAATTATCTCACTTCTGTCAAGTTAATATCACACCTCTGACAGCATTGTTGAGTTCCTGAAGTAGGGTCTTTCTACAAACTTTGACTCGTTAAGATTATTATCATATTTTTGGCAAGTCAAAGATCCTTTGCTTTTATTCATCTGATTTTCAATACAAAAAAAAGGAATTCAAGACAATAGAAGAAGACAAGGAAAAAGTGTCGCTTTCATTTATACATGGAAGTGATACAAGACGCTCTCTTATACAATAAGATTGAGTGTTACAATACAGGAGTACAAAGAAATTCCTCTCTCAGTAAAAGGTTGCACTCACTCCCTGAAGCATTCTCACCACTCCAAATATAAGATGTTTGGAAGAGCGACAAAGAAGGGCTGAGCAATATTGTAACGATCGGATGCTGATTACATCATAATGCATGACGTAAACATCGAAGGAGTCCATCGTTGACCGAGAACAATGGTGTTTTTTGAGGTCGAAATGTAGCAGAACCTTCTGATTCTACCCGACCAATTGGTATAGGTCATCACCCTTCGTTGATGAACATCTCTACCACCAGAAAGTCATCCAATGAGCATGGATTTTTCGTCGATGTCACTTCTGGGGTAAGATTGGTGAAGGGAGAATCCGAGACCTTACAGGTGACGTCCTCTTTCCCGTGACCAGCAGGAGGACCATACCCACCACCATACCCACTATGACCATGACAAACCCGGGGGCGTTGCTGGTGCGTCATGTCCAATGAGGTCTGGACGGATGTCATCAGTCGCACAAATCCTCACCTCTCATAAACAGGAGCCTTGACTTCTCCTCCAGTGCTCGACCATTGAGCGAGTTCGCTGGCCGATATATTGTCCCAAGGGCCCAGCAAATATGCGAAAGGCTGATTAAGGCTACCTACGGGAAGTAAAAACCAGAAGGTTAGAATTCTGAAATAGAAGGACTGAAGAACAAACGCGGCTATAGCTATAAACTTCAGACGCAGGGATGACCCGCGCAGAAAGTCAAAATTCTGTTACGACAGAAACAGACGCGATCAAAGTTGTGGACTTCAAATACACACAGATCTAAACGCGGTCTAGTTTTAGGCCAGCGTCTAAAATATGAGACGCGAAGAGAACAAAAAAAATCGCTACATCCTTGTTCAAGAAACAAGGGTTGCTACATTCAAGTCTGAAGCTCCCAGCCAGAATTAAAATTCTTTTAAGTCAACAACCTCAGACGCGAGCTCTATATGCAAAGCTCGCGTCTCACAGTCCAGATACAGAGTTCATCACACTTGCGTCCAGAGGACTTTGAGTTAGAGTTCAGACTCAATCAACTCGCGCTTCATCAAGAAGTCTAAAAGGCACGACTTCCAAATAATGGGCGCACCAGTCAGGCTTCAAGAGAAGGTCAAGAGAGTGAATCTCTTCAAGAACTCAGTTAGGCTGAATATTTCATGGTGACAATTAATTCCTACCCGCAGAAGAACCCTCTAGAGGTTGAACTTTCTGCATCAAGTCGAGGATATAAAAGGTACTCAGTGGGACGATTTTGATCTTGAAATCAATTGACAGTGATAATCTTCAGGAAAGATTAAAGAAAAGCATGAAAGCTTTGAGTTTTCGCTGTCCATGGAGGGTACATCCCATTCAAGGAAGAAGATTAAGTCAAGATGAAAACTGTAATACCCCGTTCCCGGAATACGTACTTAGTTGCGTATTCAGATTTTCCGATCGTATTTTTCGATTTGTTTCCTGTATTTCATTCTGTATTATGAATTCCTTATATGATTGTTTTGCCTTGAATTTGGATTCGTGGACACGGAGTCAGCCCTAGTCTGAACCGAAGGACCCGATCCTAGTATATTACTCGATTTAGTCTTTCCGGTAATTAGATTTGACCGATTTTAGTTTTAAACATCATTTTCCAATATTATGTATTTTATATGATTTTCTGGATTTTTCTGGAATTAAAAGGAAATTCTTCAAAATCGGTGTCGACCAGTGCCGCTGATCGATTCCCGAATTTTTATCTTACAAACTGTTTGGAATTTCTCGAAGAGCCTTTAGACATTTCTTCTTAGAATAATATTTCCTACCTAAATCCTTTTCTGGAGATTTTACGAATTTATGGATTTTCCGCCGGAGTCGGTAGATAACCGATTCCAAGATTTTTAATTCACACACGGCTAGGAATTTCTAGAGGGTCCTTTAGACTTTATTTCTTAGAATCACATTTTCTACCTAAATGCTTTTTCTGAGGATTTTATGAATTTATGGAAATTCCACTGGTGTCGGCATCGACCGGTATCGCCGGGAGATTCAAGGATTTTTAATTTAAAAACTACATTATATTTTTAGATTCCGATTTCACCAAACATCTTAAAATAATATTTGCTATTTTGAGGATTTTTCGGAAGGATTCTGGAACAGTCGATTTCGCGCCCATATTATTATATTATTATTTTATTCAATCCTTGCCTTACCTTCCTTCTTTTCCTTTCTTTTCTTTCCCGCCAATCCAGCGCCGACCTCAACCCAGCAGCCCACTCCTCCCACGTGGGCCGCGTCCCATCACCATCACACCCCATCACATCCACATCATTACTCCTTTTCTTTTTTCTATTTCCTTTCCTTTCTTTCTTTTTCTCCTCATTCTTTTCTTCTTCTTCTTTCTCTCCAAGAGAGAAAGCCAGCCCCTCCCCTCTTCTGGCCAGCCACCTCCGGCGATCTCCGGCGAGAGATCCCCCATCTCGGCCATCTCCATCTCCTCCTACCTTCAACACAATCAACCACCACCTTCTCCCTCTTCATCTTCTTCTTCAAGTCAACCACCACCACCACCAAAAAACCCAAATCCCAAACCCCCCTTTACCTCTTCCTCTTTGGGGTGGCCGGAGCCACCCCGGCTGGGGCGCCGCCGCGCCCTGCCGGCGGCCGCGAGCAGCCAGGGGCCCACCCGGGCCCCTGTGCTTGGCCAGAGAGGGGGGCCAATCCCTCTCTCTCTCTGTTGAAGGGGGGCAGCAGCCCCCCTTTCTTCTCCCTGCAGGAGGGGTGCACAGCCCCTCCTGGGGGGCTGTTGGAGGGGGCAAACGCCCCTCCTTCTCTGCTGGCGGCCGGCGCCGGCCGCGCCGCCGCCTGGCCGGCGGCCAGGTCGGGCGCCCCATGGGGGGGGCGTCCTGTGCGGGACCAGAGGGGGGGCAACAGCCCCCCTTCCTTTTTCTTCCAACTGGGCCCCACTCTCTCTCTCTCACTTGGATCTCTCCCGCGCGTCTCTCTCCCGCGCGTCTCTCCCTCTCTTCCGCGCGTCTCTCTCCCCGCGCGTCTCTCTCTCTCCCGCGCGTCTCTCCCTCTCTTCCGCGCGTCTCTCTCCCGCGCGTCTCTCTCTCTCTCCCGCGCGTCTCTCACTCCCGCGTCTGTGATTCCCGCGTCCGTGTTCTCCGATGGCGCGACTCAGGACCGGCTCCTCCTTTTTGTTTGGAGCCGCGTTATTCCCCGTTGGCAAGGCCTAGGGCCGTTCCCCTTTTTGTTTGGGCCAAACATCCCTTCGTCGGGCACAACAAAGGAAGCACCATTCCTCCACTCTGCTTGTTTCCCAACGCGGATCTCAACCCCGCGTCTGGGCAATCCCTTGACGCGCTCCGCGCGTTTCTGCTTTTGGCACGACGCGGAGCATACCCTCGCGTCTCACTTCCCAAGCCCGCGTCTCCCTGTACCTCCTCTCCCCAATATTTATATTATATTATATTATTGGCGCTGCGCAAGTTCCATGGATTCCAGACTTATCGGCTTTCCGGTGATTTAGGCGAGTGCTCTCGCTCTCGCCTCCTTTTGGTTTCCCCGCTTCGTCGGGTCGATATGTGTTTCCCTTCATGTATCCATGTATTTGGTATTGGGCTGAGTCCCTGTATTTGTGTATGGCCAAGTGCCAGTTTCTGGACATGTATTGCTCTGTGACGAATGCTTGTACTAGGGTAGTTTCATTCCTGCACTTATACCATGCCTGCGATGTATTTGCTACTTTATAACATGTAGTACTAACACGGCAGGTCTCTCGGTCTTCAGCCTACGGTTCCTCACTATCAGTGACTGGGACTGTCAGGTCTTCGGCCCCGCCTGGTCATCATGATCAGCGTTCAGCGCTTTGTCACTAGATTCGTCTAGGCGGGATGCTGCCGGATTTTCTACTCGCACTTTAAGCCGAGTTGTCCCGGTAACCTTGCCAGACGCTCCAGTGATAAATACTGTTTGCTGTCTGTACTTCCAGCTTGCTCCGCTCCACTTTGTTTGTGCTCAGCTACTATTCTACCCTATGCCATTACTTCATGCCTGGCACCTGTCTATACTACTTGTCGTTTTCATATTACTTTTAACACATGTATATCACCTGTCAACTGATGTGTTATCACCTGACCTCAGACATGCTACTATTTGGCAAGACCCCTTGTTATGACATGATTTGCCACTGACCTTATATCAATCTCTTGGCATGACTGGTTACCTGTCTAATATCAATCCCTGTCATGCTATCACTTGGCACCCAGCATGATATACTTGACCTGTGATTATCACATTTACGGGAACCCTGTCTTGTTATCCTGTACTATGTACAGTGACCTGATATCCTGTATCATGATCAGTGACCTGTTATCCTGTATTACATACAGTGACCTGAACTCCTGAATTCCTGATCATGTCCTGCTCCTGTTATTCCCGTAAATTGATAATTAACCTAACAAATCGTAAAAGGAACAACTTGCATCGGGTCGGGGAAACATGCGGATATCAATATGTGTTCGTGTTTACAGTGGCTTTTAGGAATGTTGTGCAACTCATGTTCCGGTCTGACCTGTGGGCCTCCAGGGGACCGAGGGGAGAGCTGGCTCCCTTATTCCTGGTACCATCATGATAAGGGCATACATAAGTCCCTCCTGTTTAGCCTTGCGGCTGGCTTCCGTTTCCATGCAACGGAACAATCCTGGACCGTGGTCCCGGGCATGCACGGGACCCACTGTAAACATAGTTCGTTGATACCCCCGCTGGTTTCCAATAACAACCTTGCTTTACTGGGATATGGATCTATGTGTGCTGGGACGCTAGTCCACATAGCTAGATATCAGGGTAAAGTGAGCTATATAATAATAATAAAAGACGCCAGCCTTGGATCTGTGGTACACCTTGCTATGCTTGCTTGTACTGGTTTTTACATCGGATTTCCGTTTCATGATTATTGTTGTATTAACTGCTTTATTCCTGGTATTCGCCTGCCTCCTGTTCGTTATCTTATCATGCCCTGAGAGCAGTCGGGTTGTATGTGCTTGGATTATGGTGACATAAGATAAAGGTATATAGATGAGGGTTTCCTTGTTTGGATTATTCCTTCTACGTACTGGTCTTATGGAGTCGTGATCTGAAACCATACAAGCAGATTTGCCCGCCTTTGACTTTATTTGGTTTATCGCTTTACATATGCTTACCCTGCTCGCCACTTGGCTTTCGTATCACCACTCGCCTGGGGAGTTTCATCTGACTCCCCTGGATTCTCATGTCCAGGTCATGGAGCTTGGAGCGTGCGGATTCTACCTGTTGCTGATCAGAGTGGCGCAGCTGGAGCGTGGATCTCCAGCAGACCGATCGGAGTCCTATCCTTCCAGGCCCCCTGTATGCCTCTCGAGTTTTCCTTTTATAAACTCGTGAGTGCCTGTGTACTGCTCATACTTGCACTTCTCTTTGTAATCTCGCAATTGCGCCATTCTGGTGATGTAATATTTATGTAATATTGGATCACCTCTGGTGATAACTTTGTAATTGTACTCATGTGTTGGAATGTATAATGCACCACTTACTTCCGTACTCTGATTCTTGCCTGTACTGATGCTTAGCGTATATACGGGAGGGTAGTTCGGACCTACGTATATACGTCGCAGTGACGTCTCCGTATCCGCCAGGATCGGGGCGTTACAGGTTGGTATCAGAGCTTAGGCTCTAACCTCCTCAGTACGTCCAGAAGGCAAATCAATGGTAAAGAGATTTGCAACTGGAATACACGAATCTTGGTTATACATTCCAACTGCAAGTGCAGAGTTATCTATTTCTTGACTATCTTTCCTTTGATTTCAAATCCCTCCTTGACTATCTTTTCCTTGGATTCCTGATCTCTCCTATCCTTTCCCCGTTTTGGTTTTATGTTTTGGTTTTATGAAGCCTTATACTATCTTAAGATATGACTAGACTAGGAAGGTAGTGGCTGGTTCTGCATGAAGCTATTATGGGACCTCTCGGCAAATTCTATGAAGCTTGGTATTCTCCAGATCGAATCTGATCTGGCTATCTTTCAGAAGACAACAGTTGGGATTCTTAATTATCGGTCTTCCTTATTATTATGCTCAGGAGTATTAGGGTTTTCTTTATTCTTTATTACACACCCACGACATCATCAGCAAAATTATTACACAGCCACGACATCATCAGTATATTTATTACACAGCCACGACATCATCAGTATCATTCAGCATTATTCGGAGATTTATACAGCCAGAAGTGCGGAGGATAATTATTGTTCAGTTGACTTGAGAGCCCTACCTATAGTGCTTCATATCTTAATTAGTATAGATTCCAGCCTTTGTTCCCTTTGTATTCAATTTGCCCCTTAACGAAATTGCGAGGACGCAATTTTTTGTAAGGTGGGTGGATTGTAATACCCCGTTCCCGGAATACGTACTTAGTTGCGTATTCAGATTTTCCGATCGTATTTTTCGATTTGTTTTCCTGTATTTCATTCTGTATTATGAATTCCTTATATGATTGTTTTGCCTTGAATTTGGATTCGTGGACACGGAGTCAGCCCTAGTCTGAACCGAAGGACCCGATCCTAGTATATTACTCGATTTAGTCTTTCCGTATTAGATTTGACCGATTTTAGTTTTAAACATCATTTTCCAATATTATGTATTTTATATGATTTTCTGGATTTTTCTGGAATTAAAGGAAATTCTTCAAAATCGTGTCGACCAGTGCCGCTGATCGATTCCCGAATTTTTATCTTACAAACTGTTTGGAATTTCTCGAAGAGCCTTTAGACATTTCTTCTTAGAATAATATTTCCTACCTAAATCCTTTTTCTGGAGATTTTACGAATTTATGGATTTTCCGCCGGAGTCGGTAGATAACCGATTCCAAGATTTTTAATTCACACACGGCTAGGATTTCTAGAGGGTCCTTTAGACTTTATTTCTTAGAATCACATTTTCTACCTAAATGCTTTTTCTGAGGATTTTATGAATTTATGGAAATTCCACTGGTGTCGGCATCGACCGGTATCGCCGGGAGATTCAAGGATTTTTAAATTTAAAAACTACATTATATTTTAGATTCCGATTTCACCAAACATCTTAAAATAATATTTGCTATTTTGAGGATTTTTCGGAAGGATTCTGGAACAGTCGATTTCGCGCCCATATTATTATATTATTATTTTATTCAATCCTTGCCTTACCTTCCTTCTTTTCCTTTCTTTTCTTTTCCCGCCAAATCCAGCGCCGACCTCAACCCAGCAGCCCACTCCTCCCACGTGGGCCGCGTCCCATCACCATCACACCCCCATCACATCCACATCATTACTCCCTTTTCTTTTTCTATTTTTCTTTCTTTCTTTCTTTTTCTCCTCATTCTTTTCTTCTTCTTCTTTCTCTCCAAGAGAGAAAGCCAGCCCCTCCCCTCTTCTGGCCAGCCACCTCCGGCGATCTCCGGCGAGAGATCCCCCATCTCCGGCCATCTCCATCTCCTCCTACCTTCAACACAATCAACCACCACCTTCTTCTCTCCTCTCATCTTCTTCTTCAAGTCAACCACCACCACCACCAAAAGAAACCCAAATCCCAACCCCCCTTTACCTCTTCCTCTTTGGGGTGGCCGGAGCCACCCGGGCTGGGGCGCCGCCGGCGCCCTGCCGCCGGCCGCGAGCAGCCAGGGGCCCACCCGGCCCCTGTGCTTGGCCAGAGAGGGGGGCCAATCCCTCCTCTCTCTGTTGAAGGGGGGCAGCAGCCCCCCTTTCTTCTCCCTGCAGGAGGGGTGCACAGCCCCTCCTGGGGGCTGTTGGAGGGGGCAACCCCCCCTCCTCTCTCTGCTGGCGGCCGGCGCCGGCCGGCGCCGCCGCCTGGCCGGCGGCCAGGTCGGGCGCCCATGGGGGGGGCGTCCTGTGCGGGACCAGGGGGGGGCAACCCCCCTTCCTTTTTCTTCCAACTGGGCCCCACTCTCTCTCTCTCACTTGGATCTCTCCCGCGCGTCTCTCTCCCGCGCGTCTCTCCCTCTCTTCCGCGCGTCTCTCTCCCGCGCGTCTCTCTCTCTCCCGCGCGTCTCTCCCTCTCTTCCGCGCGTCTCTCTCCCGCGCGTCTCTCTCTCTCCCGCGCGTCTCTCACTCCCGCGTCTGTGATTCCCGCGTCCGTGTTCTCTCGATGGCGCGACTCAGGACCGGCTCCTCCTTTTTGTTTGGAGCCGCGTTATTCCCCGTTGGCAAGGCCTAGGGCCGGTTCCCTCCTTTTTGTTTGGGCCAAACATCCCTTCGTCGGGCACAACAAAGGAAGCACCATTCCTCCACTCTGCTTGTTTCCCAACGCGGATCTCAACCCCGCGTCTGGGCAATCCCTTGACGCGCTCCGCGCGTTTCTGCTTTTGGCACGACGCGGAGCATACCTCGCGTCTCACTTCCCAAGCCCGCGTCTCCCTGTACCTCCTCTCCCCAATATTTATATTATATTATATTATTGCGCGTGCGCAAGTTCCATGGATTCCAGACTTATCGGCTTTCCGGTGATTTAGGCGAGTGCTCTCGCTCTCGCCTCCTTTTGGGTTTCCCCGCTTCGTCGGGTCGATATGTGTTTCCCTTCATGTATCCATGTATTTGGTATTGGGCTGAGTCCCTGTATTTGTGTATGGCCAAGTGCCAGTTTCTGGACATGTATTGCTCTGTGACGAATGCTTGTACTAGGGTAGTTTCATTCCTGCACTTATACCATGCCTGCGATGTATTTGCTACTTTATAACATGTAGTACTAACACGCAGGTCTCTCGGTCTTCAGCCTACGGTTCCTCACTATCAGTGACTGGGACTGTCAGGTCTTCGGCCCCGCCTGGTCATCATGATCAGCGTTCAGCGCTTTGTCACTAGATTCGTCTAGGCGGGATGCTGCCGGATTTTCTACTCGCACTTTAAGCCGAGTTGTCCCGGTAACCTTGCCAGACGCTCCAGTGATAAATACTGTTTGCTGTCTGTACTTCCAGCTTGCTCCGCTCCACTTTGTTTGTGCTCAGCTACTATTCTACCCTATGCCATTACTTTCATGCCTGGCACCTGTCTATACTACTTGTCGTTTTCATATTACTTTTAACACATGTATATCACCTGTCAACTGATGTGTTATCACCTGACCTCAGACATGCTACTATTTGGCAAGACCCCTTGTTATGACATGATTTGCCACTGACCTTATATCAATCTCTTGGCATGACTGGTTACCTGTCTAATATCAATCCCCTGTCATGCTATCACTTGGCACCCAGCATGATATACTTGACCTGTGATTATCACATTTACGGGAACCCTGTCTTGTTATCCTGTACTATGTACAGTGACCTGATATCCTGTATCATGATCAGTGACCTGTTATCCTGTATACATACAGTGACCTGAACTCCTGAATTCCTGATCATGTCCTGCTGCTGTTATTCCCGTAAATTGATAATTAACCTAACAAATCGTAAAAGGAACAACTTGCATCGGGTCGGGGGAACATGCGGATATCAATATGTGTTCGTGTTTACAGTGGCTTTTAGGAATGTTGTGCAACTCATGTCCGGTCTGACCTGTGGGCCTCCAGGGGACCGAGGGGAGAGCTGGCTCCCTTATTCCTGGTACCATCATGATAAGGGCATACATAAGTCCCTCCTGTTTAGCCTTGCGGCTGGCTTCCGTTTCCATGCAACGGAACAATCCTGGACCGTGGTCCCGGGCATGCACGGGACCCACTGTAAACATAGTTCGTTGATACCCCCGCTGGTTTCCAATAACAACCTTGCTTTACTGGGATATGGATCTATGTGTGCTGGGACGCTAGTCCACATAGCTAGATATCAGGGTAAAGTGAGCTATATAATAATAATAATAAAAGACGCCAGCCTTGGATCTGTGGTACACCTTGCTATGCTTGCTTGTACTGGTTTTTACATCGGATTTCCGGTTTCATGATTATTGTTGTATTAACTGCTTTATTCCTGGTATTCGCCTGCCTCCTGTTCGTTATCTTATCATGCCCTGAGAGCAGTCGGTTGTATGTGCTTGGATTATGGTGACATAAGATAAAGGTATATAGATGAGGGTTTCCTTGTTTGGATTATTCCTTCTACGTACTGTCTTATGGAGTCGTGATCTGAAACCATACAAGCAGATTTGCCGCCTTTGACTTATTTTGGTTTATCGCTTTACATATGCTTACCCTGCTCGCCACTTGGCTTTCGTATCACCACTCGCCTGGGGAGTTTCATCTGACTCCCCTGGATTCTCATGTCCAGGTCATGGAGCTTGGAGCGTGCGGATTCTACCTGTTGCTGATCAGAGTGGCGCAGCTGGAGCGTGGATCTCCAGCAGACCGATCGGAGTCCTATCCTTCCAGGCCCCTGTATGCCTCTTGAGTTTTCCTTTTATAAACTCGTGAGTGCCTGTGTACTGCTCATACTTGCACTTCTCTTTGTAATCTCGCAATTGCGCCATTCTGGTGATGTAATATTTATGTAATATTGGATCACCTCTGGTGATAACTTTGTAATGTGACTCATGTGTTGGAATGTATAATGCACCACTTACTTCCGTACTCTGATTCTTGCCTGTACTGATGCTTAGCGTATATACGGGAGGGTAGTTCGGACCTACGTATATACGTCGCAGTGACGTCTCCGTATCCGCCAGGATCGGGGCGTTACAAAAACCCTCAGAGTGCCTGCTCTCAAGAGAAAACAGTCTAAGCAATGAACTGTTAAAGGGGCGAGGCCTATTTATAGGCAACCCATAAGGCCTGTATTTAATGGCGTAAAAATCAGAGCCATCGGCCTTAATTCCAGCACGAACGTCAAAGCCCAATAAACAGCTAACGCGTGGATTGCCGTTTCGGGAAACGTCGAGGACGCAAGTCCCAATCGTCAACGCCGACTTGGCATTTAAAGATTTAACGTCAAAGCCCAATAAAGAGCTGACGCGTGGACTGCCGCTTCGGGAAACATTAAAGGACACAGGTCCCCAATCGTCAACGCCGACTTGGCATTTAAAGGTCCAACCAGATCTTTAAGAACGGTTGCATGTGACGCTTGGGAGGTTGCGTCAAGCGCAGACTCAAAGGTTGCGTCCTGAAATCCGCGTCCCCTCATGAACCCGAAGGCTGCGTTCTTTTCATTCCGGCTTAGAGATTCGTGACCGCGTCTCTTGGAGTGGTTCAGAGCTGCGTCTCCTCAGCGAATGGGGTCCATTCAGAGGTTGCGTCTTGAGTCCACATCAACTTGAAACTGCGTTCTGAAGCTTACGTCCTCAACGACTAGAGAAGGCCCATGTCATCCTCGAGAAGCCCGGAACTGCATCTTCATTGTGAAACGAAAGTCGTGCCTTCATTAAACTCAATACACCTGAGTTTGCGCCTTATCAAGGGTCCAGAGACGCGTCTCTACTGAGCCAGTGCCGCGCCCCCATCGATTGGCTGAGATCCAGCATCAGTTTTTGAGGAGCCTAAGACCGCGTCTCCACTGCATCCTGACAGAATCAAGGGCCGCGTCAATGGATCTGCGTCCTTTCATAAATATGAAGGCCGCGTCCCCCTTATTGAAGAACATAAGTTCACGTCTCAGAATAACGACTTTCTGTCTTTGAGTCAGAGCTGCGTCCTTATCGAAAAGAAAGGTTTGCGCGTCTTCCTTGACAAGCCTGAAAGGCGTCTTCATTAACGAGTCAGAGTCGCGTCTCCCAGGATCGCGTCTCCACTATGAGTGAAAATCGCGTCTCACTCAAGAACTCAGTTCAGCCTGAGTTTATTATTCATGGCTGACTAAAGATTACAACTACAGTTATGAAAATCGAGTTCGTCCACAGCAAGTAAAGAACTTGAAAAGATGAAGATGGAGCAAATTTTGAAGACTTTTATTTGATTCAAAAATTGTAAAGTAATACAGACATTCTTGACAAATAGAGTGTTAAAAAAAAAGGTGAACAAATACAAAAAAGGAGAAGAAGGCTAATAATCTTGCTTCGCCAAAGAACGGATTTGTTCTCAGAGACGATGCATCTCATGCTGACGTGCCTTTTCAGCCTCCATCAGAGCTTGGACCCGCAGCTCCTTCTCAGACAAAAATCCCTTCGCAGCCAGTTGTGCTTGAAGAGACTCCAATCTGGAGGAATGAGCAGAGAGGTTTTCTTCAACCTGTGTCCTGACATTTTCCAGCTCCTTCAGCCTTTTTCTAGCAGCGGCAAGCTTCTGCTCATTAATCTCGATCAAGGCTTGAGCCCTGGCAATAGTAGCTTGAGCAGTGACAATAACCTGCTCTGCACTCTGTATGACGATTTCAGATTCCTTAGAATCGCCAATCAGCCTTTGGTGGTCAGCTTGGAAATGCTGGAGATGGTGGGCCTCTTCAGCTTATGTTCCTCCATCTCCTTTCACTTATGTTCTTGAGCGGCAAGAAGCTTACTCAGAGTTATCCGAGCCTCATCTACTGAGCTAGCATTCTCCCAGGCTTTGAGCTCCTTCAGGTGGCTCCCCAGCTGCTCCACCAGCATCAGGCATGCCCTAGCCTGCGAAGGACTCCCAGTATGATCAATGTTCTCGATCTGATTTTCGAGAAGTATTCGGGCAAACTCGAAAGAGCTGCCCCCAGAAAGGATGAGGTCAATACAAGATCTCATGGAAGTAAAGAATAGCTACACCATTTGACGTGCTAGCTCTTTCATGATGTCATTAACTGGAGAGAACTCTGCTGATGTACTCCTGGACCCCCTTTCCATGACAGGGCGAGAGACGGGAATCAGTTCATCTTGCGCAGGAGTGAGACCGACGATAGGTTCGTCAGGTGCTGAGGTAGTCACTGATACTTCTGGGACGGTTATTGTCGTAGAGCCTCCACTGCAACAGAAGCAACAGCGAACCTTGCGGCATCGGGTTCCCCGGCCAAAGTTTCAACTGTACTATCTTCCGCACCAGTGCTTGCCGTAGGATCCTCTACTTGAGCTACCCCAGTGCTCTCTGCAAGCCATTAAAATGTCAGTGATGACAATAAAAAAGAGAATATTCAATACGTCAGTATTCTCTTACCAAGTTGAGGGCCTGAAGATGGCAAGTTCCTGGAGAGGTCATGTGGGGTTGAGGCCTCCCCGACCCGACGGTCGTACTTTCTTGAGGCATCCCGGTAATAGGAGCCTCAGGCCCTCTTTCTGGGCAAGCTCTTGAATCATCTCTTCGATATGAGAGGAGGTGGTGGTTTCACTGTCGACAGCCAGCCCTGAAATTAAAAGTAAATGTCAGAACCTTCCCTAACTTGAGAAGGAGACGGTTCAAGAAAACAAGGAAAGTACCTTCGGTAGCAGCAATCATTGCTATCGGTGAAACCGTCACAGGGTCACATCCCTATATTTCTTCCTCCAAATATGCGAGAATTTGCTCGTATCCGGAAGAGCGGGTTCATCGCCGAAGTCGACTTCTTCGCCAGAATAATACCCATGTTCTTCGGACGATGAGATGACAGTTCAACACAAGCGGGCTCAGCGATCGAGACTTTACTACTGAGCACCCCAGTAGTAGGGCTGGGATCTATAATCCGTGAAGTGGGCATCAATACACTGGGAGACCCAGGCTGTTGCATCTCAACCTTCCTCTCATAAACTAAAGAAGGCCCGGGCTGAGTTGAGACCCCTGAAATTTCAACGTCATCCCTCCCTACCAAGTCAACTTCGGGTCGCTCAACCTCTTCAGCCATGATGGTTTCACCTGCAAATCTCCTTCTTCCAGGATCATGGGGCCCTTGCTGCATAGACCACGAGGACGAAGAGGGGGGATCTCCTCTTCCTCTTCCTCCCTATGCTCCTCAACACTAGAAGGAACTACCTCGGCATTGAAGTTTCAGCCTCCGTTCCCTCCTAGCCTTCTTTAGGGTAGGATCGCCCTGGAAGTAGAGCTGTGAGAACGTTTTGACACAGCCTGCCGACTCTTTTTAATGGGCTGCTCCTTGGGTGCTGCTGCTCTCGGTCCCGCCCCTGTTTCCCCTCCTGTTTCTTTCTCGGCTGCCTGATATTCCTCCATACCTCACGTGCGTTTGTTGGACTCCAATTTGTCCTTATAAGACGCCTTGATGCTCTTAATGTATGAGATATTTATTGAGAAACCAGGCATCTTACTAGCCATGGAGTACCAAGTACAGAAGCTAAGGCTAGTGTAACAGTTAGGCGTCATATGAGGTAAGCTGAAAATGCTTTTGTCCCTCTAGCCACGCTATAGTACCATGCCGAGCACTCTCAAATAAATTCCCGCTGAAGGAGAGATTAGCATTGGGGTTACCAATATATAATTGATCATAGCCGAACTGTCAAGCAAAATGACTCGGCATATAAGGCTCGATCGTACATGAGTTCCCTTGCTGAAAGAGCAGATACCCAGGCCGAATATTAATCAGCCACCAGAAGACTCCCGATGGCAGCCTTGTGAAATCATCTGGTCCCGCAAGGTCGGAAAATTTATCCCCAAAAGATGCATCAGCAATCTCGGGGAAGCAACGATCGAGCTGGTAGTTCGAAGCGTTCAGAATACATTTCCGAATGAAGAACATATAGTAGTTAGACCAGCTCGAATTCTCCAGCTTCTGCACAAAAGGGACAAACCCCTCAGACAGAGGCACCGCCGTCATTAGTGAAGGGCAGTGCATAACGTACCAAGCCATCAAGTACGTATATGGAAGCTCGATCCTGGGTTAGGGGTCTTTACTCTCGGCCTTCCCTCTGAGTCAACCTCTGGTCTACCATTGGAGTCGACAATGGCCTCCACTTGGCACAGGCTTTTAACCAGAGCCTGTAATCCGCTTTGAATTCCAGCCACCATTGTTGGAAGGAGGGCGATAGACTTTCCATAGGCCAGCAAAACCGCCGGGTACACCACATCGGCGACAATTACTTCATGTGGCAATGTTGGCACCACACAACGCTTCAGCCATAGCATAAGAAACCCGCCAATAGCGCACCGGTCAAAATGGGAACTCAAGCCTGATGATGAAAACTTTCAAAGACCGTATCAGATTTGAAAGTATACTTATTTGACTTCATGGTGTAAGAGCTCGCAGAGGCGTTGATCCTCTCAGCAATTTTTTCGTCAGTACAAGGAGCCAGACTGGTCACTGGGCTATCCTTCTCATTTATACCATTGAATAGGTAGCTCACCCAGGACATCTGCTTGACACCCCTATTCCTCCAGGAGGTTATTTGACCGCAGATGTGAAAGTGACACAACACTTCCCAGTATGTCTCATATACTTGAGGGCTCTCCTTCTTCAAGAGATGAAGTTCTTCAGAAGTCGGAACGTATTCTTCATAAGGGCATCTCCCATAACAAGCCTCGAGACTTCATACAGCTCATGAAGAGCTAGCCCCATCTCTCCGACCGGAGTAAAAAAAATGTGCCCGTCAAAGGATTATAGTGCTCCAGGATGCCATAGAAATTATGAAAACTTTGCGGGAGGCCATACTGCACAGCCCTGACCGAGTGGTACAGCCCCACCTGTTCCAGTAGAGCTCCAAGTTCAACAAGGACAAATCCAACCATCCTGCCCCATCAGGATCTGTTGGAAGAATGAACCCACCCGAGCGGGCGGAAGTCGACGGGAAAATCACCCCTGGCCTTCATGAATTGGTTGATGAAGGTGGCGCCAAGTTGAGGGGTTTCCCCTCTCGGATACTCAGACCTGACCAATCCGGGGAACAAATCAAAGACCTCTTTCCCATGGCCGGTAGAGTGTATTTCTTTAGCACCTAGTCTGCCAAGAGACACACCGGAGACAAATCGGGAAAGATCCCAGTCCATCGCGCGGTGAATAGACATATGCTGAAGATAAGATAGGGGATACATTCTCTCCATATTGGGAAGAAAGAACCTCCTATCCCCTATGTGACGGAGCCACTTATAATCTCCGTCGTGCAAAATCCTATCTTCCTCGTCAATGTAGTCATCAAAGAAGAAAACATGCTTCCGTAATGGAGTGCGAGAATCCGTCTCAAACAGTCCATCAGAGATAATCTCTCGGAGGGTCACCATACTGGCCTTAGAGATCCTCTCCTTTCGCTCTTTCGACTTACCAGTAGTCACAGGAGTAGTTTTCTGCAGCACGAAGATCAGATTACGATCAACGCCACCTACATGCCCAAAGTGGCACTTTTTGGATAAAGGGTTGGAGGAGTATCGTACTGCAAAGAGAACAACACTTGATTAGAAACCTAAAAGAAAATGGCTAAGTGTTTGAAAATCAAATGCAGAGAGAATCCAGACGCGGAGACCAGCAAAATCTGCGTTCAGACTCAAAGGATGCGAGGCTTGTATGAAGCCCGCGTTTCAAAATCCAGAACTTAGAAAAAATTTCTAAGTATCGGATTCAGACGCGAGATTCATTAAAACTTGCATCTGATCTTACAAGACGCAAGAATTGTAAGAAGTCCGCGTCTGAACTCCTCACACTTAGAAAATTATTGTGTACTGAACTCAAGACACAGGGCTCAATGAGGCCCGCGTTCAGCAAACAGATACGGACTCAGATTGATGAAGCAAAGATGCAGAAGTCATCAAACTCGCATCTTGTCCACCAATTCAAGAACCGCGTCTGACGATCAAACACGGGCACGAGCCCCGTGTTGGCGGTTCACATTCAAGAGGGACTTAGGAGTTGAAAGAACTCTATAAGCCCCTTTAATGGCGGAAACCCAGATCAGATGGTTGTACTACCTGAAATAGGGGCCTCCTGCGTGGAAGAACCGCCCATTTGAGTCTCAGGAGCAACAGTTTTGAAGACGAAGCAACTTGCTTGGCTTTTGGTGCCATCGCAACCGTGGAATCGGTGTTGAAGACGACGAAAATGGAAAAAGCTTTAAGCTTTTCTTAACCCTAAAAGGCTCAGCGAAGAAGAAGAGTCTAATGATGACTCTTGAAAGACTGTTGTCTTTTATAGGCACAGTGATTCGCAGAGATACGCGGCGCTTGGCTCGACGCCTAATCCCCGACTGACGCGTGGCGTGCATATTAAATGCAACGCAAAATTTGCGCGCCAAAAGAAAGATGTCCCCTCAACTCTGCCGGACACGTGGCAACGCGCCCAAAACACGGATGCGTGTTTAACAGAAAACCGCGTACTTTCAAAAAAGTTGCGCCTCTTCAGTAAGGCCAAAGTCGCGCCTAGTTCACAGAGCGAAAGATGCGTCTTCATCTCAAAAGATGCATCCCTACAAGAACCGCGTCTCTGCAGCAAACTAATGATGCGTCCCCACTCCAAGTGAGGACTGCGTCTTTAAAGCAACATGACCCCTGCGTCTATAGGACTTGCATTCAGTCTTTTCAGTTCAACAGTACACTGGCACAAGCAGATGACTGTTTATCCCTGGTTCAAAGTACACCAACAACAAACTCAGAGCACTGAGGAGGTCTACACTGCTTATCTAGATACTCACCACGATCATTTCTGGCGGCTTCAAAGGGTTTTACAGTACACTCACGAAGACCATATTCCAGACAGGATCAAGCTCAGAGCATCTCAAATGATTGTCAGTCCAATCATGAGAAGTATGAATTTGATCAGAGTCCAAAGTATTTCGAAATCCGTCCCAGTCAACCGCGGAATATTGAAAAACTTTGGAGGGGGTTCTGTAGGCTGTCTAAAAAATCACTAAAAGACAAGTCATCAAAAAGCAGAGTCCAAACTCCAGACGCAGGGCTAATCATAGCCATCACAGCAGCATCAAGACGCGATGGTCGAAATCCGCGTTCACTGCAGCATCAAGGCGCGAGGGTCGAAACCCGCGTTCACTGCAGCATCAAGACGCGAGGGTCGAAACCCGCGTCACAGCATCACTGCAGCACCAAGACGTGAGGGTCAAAACCCGCGTCTCAATATTGCTTCAGCACCAAGGCGCGAGGGCCGAAACCCGCGTCTCAGTTACAACTGCCCTCGTTATTGGGTCAATTACTGCCCACATAATGAGAAAGTAACCCCCATTATAGACTATTTTTAGGGGGCACGTTCACCCCTGAAACCTCTATAAATAACCCCGTTTGCTAGGGAGAAGGGGTCAGTTGATCAGATAATTCTTGGAGAAGAATTTCGCTTATGAGCTTCCACCGAAAAGAAAGAGAGTTCAACTCTTCGAACAACTTGCTGCGTACAAGTTAATCTTTGCCTATAATCTCTTTGAGATTCCTGGTTGACAGGAGCTGTGTTACTCCGTCTGCCATCCAAGGAGAGGATTCCCAGGAGGTCCTGACGTTCACTCGGTCAACAGAAAACAAGATTCACTTTCCACCGCCACATTAGAACCCAGCATTAAGCAAATGGGAGATTCAAGTCTAACATCTTCCCTCCCTTGTAAGAGGATTATTGATCCGTTGTAACTTTCTTTACTATCAAATAAAGAATTTACGTCCGATCTTCAATTTTTCCTCCACCAAACAAGAACTAGTTGTCTTTTCGTGTGGGGCTATGGTCTTCAGTTATTAGAGCCATGCGGCTTGTTCTGATTTAGCGCCAGGAGTGTTAGACCTGAAAATATACCTAGAGGGAGGGTGAATAGGTGTACTTGCTAATTTAGGACAAATGATGCGAAATTTAAAACTTAGTTGCAAACAACTATGTGCAACCAAGAGTGAACCCGAATACCCCGTGAAGGGTTCTGGATCTACTCCTCTATATTCCTCTAGATTAAGAGTTGAGATGCTTTAACAAGCTCTCTTAGTTGAACACAAGTGTGGGCACACACAAACAATATCTAGCATATGAATATGAACAATGTAAAGTAATGTAAGATATAAGAGAGATAAAGTTGAGAGATAGTGAATCAAACACAAATACCAAGATATGTTTTGAGCTTCGAGTCACTGCTCTACGTCCCGCCTTTACAAAAAAGGATTTTCACTACGCCACACAAGACCTTCCACAAAGGAACCTCCACTAAGGAATTATAACTCAACACTGGGAATACATAACTCCTATCTCTAACACAAACCTTTACACAAGAGGTGGGCACCTAGCTAAGCACAAAGCAAAGAAAAATACACTTGGTGATTACAAAGATCACAAACAATCTCTTTTGATGATCTTGAAAGATTATAAACAATTTTCTCACAATACAAAAATTTTAAAGATAGATTTGAGATGATAGCTCAACTATGTGAGAAAACAAAGTATTTGAAAATAAAACAACAAAGAAAATATTTGGGAAAAACTTCTTGATAGATATATGAAATGAAGAACAAAATAGAATTCTCAAAGACTTGATTTTCTTTGATTTTTCAAAACTTTGAAGACAAATAAAGATAGAAAATTTGGCATAAAAACTCTTTTGAAAATTTTGTTAAAAATACTTGAGAAGGTGGGAAATTTGCACTCAAAAATCTTAGTTGAAATTGGCCTCAACCCATATTTATAGGGTCTGAAAATATAGCCGTTGGGGTCCAGATAAGGTCAATATGACCTGTTGGTCGACCGCCCAGTCGACCGGCTAACGATCAGATTCTGGCCGTTGGAGCTGTCGGTCAACCGACCGTCGACCGCCCAAGGCAATTTGCTTGTCGGTCAACCGTCCGGTTGACCGAGGCCAGAACCAGAGAGTGAACTCTCCACCGGTCGGTCGACCGGGGCCATTTCCAGAGAGCATACTCTCTGGAACGGTCGACCGCCCGGTCGATCGCTAAAACCTGTCCACTTCTGTGCACGCCGATCGATCGGTCGGTCGACCGAGCCAGGCTTTAGTCGACTGGTCGGTCGACCGTTAGCAGCCCTCAGCTAGGGTTATAGGGTTTGAAAGCTTGGTCTTTTAATACCTATAAAATCTCATAAAATCACATAAAATTCATAAAAAATAAGTTCTTATAAATATTTGAAGAACAAATATGTGTGACTAAAATTCAACACATATTTCAAATAATTTGAACAATTTTTATGATATGAAAATTTAGCTTTAAATCAAAAATGATATTTACCAAAACGTGGATTTTGAAATGAATATTCGTTTTCTCCAAAACTTGTATAAAAATATTTTTTCTTTTTTACTTACAAAAATAAATCAAAATATTATTTTCTTTTCTAAAAGTTTTTTTTAAAAAAAATTGTTAGTATCTACCTATGTTAGTATGTTAGTAAACCCTCCCCCACACTTATCTCATGCATTATCCTCAATGTATGAATGAATGCATGTATGCATGAAAAAGAAGAAAGGGAAGGCAAAATGCGACGTCAAGGTGGTGGTTCCGGTGGTGGCCAGATTGGGCCAAACATTGCTACCCAATCTAAATATTGTGGATCATCAAGAAACCCACCTTTTATTACCTCTTTCTCAGGGTCATCATTGTTTACACCTTGGTCCAACAATAGAATTTGACTAGATGAAGGAATTGATTTGGGCTTAAAAATGATAGGATTGGGAACAAATACCGGCTCAGGAAAATTAAATTTATCTTCGAGAGTCGGGTTTAGTTCAAAAGTGGTCTCCAAATCAAAGAATTTAAGCTCGTATTTATGATCCATTAAACGAACGTGACTATCCAAAATAGGTGATCCAATTTCATAATATATAGGTACTGGAATTAATGTTGGCTCGGAAATTGGCTCCAACTTGGGTAAAGACACCGGAGTCAACATAGATTCAAAGTTTGAAATTAAATCACAGAGTTGAGGATCGGGTTCGTATTCACAATCAAGTTCAATCTCATTGAAGTTAAAACTTACTAATTTGTCTAAGGGTTGGGATTGATCAAGTTCACGTTGGTGCGATGAAATTGAATCTTGATCAAGGTCTTCAAGACACCATGATTCGTTGGTCTCGTCAATAGGGCTGGGTGAATCAAAGATGGTCAAAAAGGTGTTAGATAGAGTTTTCTCGATCCTAACATTTTCAATGTTTTCCAAACGATCCAGTTGTGCTTCTAACCTATCGAGATAATGAATGTAATCAATTTGGTTTTGAATAATGTATGGATTTAGGGTTTGAGACCTTTGAATGGATCGTGAGTCTTCCAAAATATGAATTCGTCGCTCGAAATCTTCTAAGATTTTTATCTTCTTTTCCCAATCAGATTGTTCTTCTATAGGTTTGGAAAAAGGCGTATATGAAGATGGTTGTTGGAAAGGTGATTTTGACCTATCAAATGAATTGTAACCAAATGAATTTAGATAAGCCATGGGGAATATTTTTTTATAATTTTCACACAGACAGAGAAGAATTTAGTTAGAAAACAATGTATACCGTTCCCTCCCCAGCAACGGCGCCAAAATTTGATTGTACAAAATAGAATACAGAGAATATGAAAAGTATATGTGATTGGTTTAAACTCTGAATCTTTGCAATTTAACCGCTATAGCAAGAGCTAAACGGGTCGAACCTCAGGGAGAGATGCGATGGAAGCTTTTCGGTAATATTGTCTTCTTTTTATCTTCTCTGTTTAAAGAACGTGAAAAAGAAGGGATGGATTGTATGTGGATAAAGAAACAAACTAAAAGAAAGGTTCACAACTTACTAATAATCAACCACCATACATGCTAATGCTAGATAGATAATTACTTTACTTTAAATCCTAAACATGATATTCTACCTCAAAATCAAGTAAGATACATAGGAGGAAAACTAGGATACGGGTTGAAATAGCACTAACCAAGATGTAACATTACAATATCAAGATTGTCAGTCAAGTATAAAGTAAGAAAGATCATTAGAAAGTACATGCAAATCTTTAACCCTAACACTTATTAAAGTTGAACATTAAAATATCAAGATTTATCAAGTATAGATTAAGAAGAACAATAAAAGTGTTTAAACTAGTTGCTTATCCTAATGAGTCTTCAAGAATAAAGATTGGAGTAGACATGTATATGATCTAATCTGGTTATCTACTAGACATTAGATGTGATGGTGGTAACGTCTTAGCAAGCCATGAGAAAAATCTAGCTACTCATAAAGAAAATAAGAAATAAAAAATAAGAAAAAGTAAAAATAAAGTAAATAACAAAAGAGATATGAAAAAAAGAAAGCACCTTGTATTGATCTGTCACCTCGAATTACAATGTCTTCTCCTTCTCACAAATAGAACTAAAATACAAAAGAAATTTGGAGAAGAGATTAAAAGAAAAATCCTAAGTTATAATCTCTGATGTGGAGATGCCTCCATAATGAGAGATTTCAGCTCTTTAAATAGGCCTCAAATCTAATCACAATAGGATACAAATTAGAAGGTTTCATAATTCAATAAGGAATTCAGTTGGCGTGTTGTTTACTGAATATGACTTATCAGACGGCTGAATTTGATAGAGTGATAAACTGAAGAATTGTAGTCTTTCACGTATTCTTTCTGTAGCATCTTGTATCATCGGATTGCATATCTGTAGCAAAAGTTATGATCAGAATACTAAAATGTGTACAGTCAGAATCCGAGTCTGAATTGATTTTGAACTCCATTTAATTTGAATTATCCTCCTTTTTCCTTTTAGGATTAGCTTTTTCCCCTTTATTTTCTAGGACTTTATCTTCTGAAATTAAACTTGAATAGGAGATGAAGATTATTCTTTCCTCCTTTGGATTCAATTTAATCCAACTTTAGATAGGATTAGGGATAAAATGAAGCTTCTTGTATCTTTATCCTCTCATTTAAGTAACTGCACACCATAATAAAAAAAGGGGTTAATAGCATTAATTAATAAAGAAATGATCAAGGATATATGTGTAAAAGTGATGATAAAATTGCAATTTTAGAGTACAATCACTCAATGGTCAAAATTTGACCGTTGGCCGGTCGACCAGCCGGTCGACCGGAAGGCCAATCTGGGCCTTTTCTCTGCCAACGGGCAGATTCCTAGTGGGGTTATAAATACCCCACTTGAGAGAGGTTTTGGATAAGATTTTCAAGAGCAAAATTTCACCTATTCTCTAGTATTTTAAAAGCAAGTTTTCAAAAGAGTTTGTTGGTTTTTAAAGATCATTCTTTATTTGTTTTCAAGAGTTGAAAAAATCAAAGAAAAATATAGATTTGGGATATTTGCTTTGTTCTTCATTTCTATCAAATCTTAAGTTATTTTCCCAAGTATTTTTTCCTTGTGATTTGTTTTCCAACATCTTGATTTCCACACTTGAGCTATATCTTGCTATCCTATCTATTAGGATCTTTATTTTATGGAAGAAGTTGTTTGTGGTTGAGATAGATCATCAAGTTGTAACCCGTCTTACTTGTGATATCCCTCTTGTGTAGAGGTTGATTTTGGAGTGGTGGTTAGTTCCCTCTAGTGAGAGGTAGAGATTGGGTTTGGCTCCCTCTAGTGACAGGTGGAGTTTGTGTTGGAATCCCTCAAGTGTGAGGTGATTGATTTGTATTGGCTAAGTGCCTACCCCTCTTGTGTGAGGTGATGTTTGTGTGGCTTTGTGCCTAGACTCTAGTGAGAGGTTGTTTTGGTTGAGAGAGGAGTTGTGTACTCTCAATTGTAATTGCCCCAAATCCTCAGTGGAGGTTCCCTTTGTGGGAGTCCTGTGTGGACAAGTTAGTGGATTGGAAATCCTTCTGTGTGAAGGCGGGGACGTAGAGCTGTGTGCTCGAACCTCGAAACATATTCGTGTGTTTACGTTTGATCCATTGACTCTTACTCTCTCTCTCTCTCTCTCTCTCTTTACTTTGTGCCTTGCATCATTTCATATTGCTCACTCATATTATATGCTTGGCTTGTTTGTGTGTGCCTCACTTGTGCTTAACCACGAGAGCTTCATATAGCGCCTCAACTCTTATTCAGAGGAATCAAGAGGAGTTAGTCCAGAGCCCTTCACCGGGAATTCGGCTACACTCGTTGGTTGCTTTAAGTGTTGTTGCAATTAAGTTTTTAATTTTCGCATTTAGTTCATTAGATTAGCCGTACACCTATTCACCCCCCTCTAGGTGTACTTTCAATTGGTATCAGAGCCTACGCTCCTGATATTAGGTTTAACCACCTAAGAGTGTGATCTTAGTTTTGCTAATCTACATTTGCATTTGCATTTACACACACTCATGGATTGCTTGTCACCTCCCATATTTGATGTCTCCAACATTGACATGTGGAAATTTAGGATGTCCATATATTTGAAAACCCTAGGCTTGCATGTTTTCCTTGCCGCTACCAAGAAATCCTATCTTGATAATAGCAAGCATATAGAGGCCAATGCACAAGCCCTTGAGGCACTTAGAAGCACGCTTAATAAAGAATATTTGTGCTTAGTTTCTAACTGTGATTCTGCCATTGCAGTGTGGAACACGTTGACCACCTCCGAGCTACAAACGCCCAACATTGTGGAGGATGAAACTAGTGGAGAATCCGAGCAACAATGCTACATGGTCCAAGGAATGACTCCCTTGAGGTATACTCGGAAACTCAATTAGATAGTGATGATGCTAGTTCTTCATGTAATGACTATGTTGATCCAAATGCTTTGAATGAAGAACTCTCCATTGTGTGTGAAAAATTGTTAGAAAAGTATAATCTTTTGAAAAAGAAGACTTTTGCTTTAAATAAAGAAAATGAAAATTTATCTTCTAAACTTGAATTGGTTTTGCAAGAAAAGGAAGAGATTTCTAGTGAACGTGACTCACTTAAATCTCAACTAGACCTTACCCTAAAGGAAAATGAATTTTTGAAATCTAAAAATGATTATAATGAAGTTTTAAAGAAAAATAAATCTATAACTTCAAAGCTTGATTTTGTTTTAAAAGAGAATGAATCTTTGAAAAACAAAATTACTTCTATTTCAAAGGAATTGGAAATTGTTTTAAATAAAATGTTTCTTTGAAAATAATTTGGACACTCATGTTTGCCATGCTAGTGTAGCTTCACTTTTTAGCTCACCTATTACATGCTCCACTTCTTCTATAATTGAAAATGATATAAATTTGTTAAAGAAGAATATGGATTGTTTGGGCTCCACTTTGAGCCATTGTGCCATGAACCATACACGTTTGGAATCTATGTTTGAAAGAAACAAGTTCCATCTTTGCAAGCACACAAACCACAGCATACACATGCTCCTCACGTACACACCCATCACACTATGTATGCTCATGTGTACACTTGTACACATTGTGGACGTAAGGGCCACCTTGCTAAATTTTGCTATGATAGAGTTCATGATGTAAATTTAGCAACTAAGTTTGTTTGAGTTAGGAAAGAAACTAACCCCATGGACCCAAAAGAGTGTGGGTACCAAAGACCACCCCTATTTTATTTGATGTAGGTGTGGGCTCTTGCATGACGTGAGAGTGATGGTGCCTTGAGGTGGATGCGTTCCAAGCTTTATGAGGACTATTTGGATGCATCACTTTTAAGGGGAGTTTGGTGGGAGGACCACCTTATTTTTGGAGACATGGAGAGTTGCCCTCATGGTTTTGGTAACTATCTCTTACTCCTCATTATATTTGCATACTTTTAGATCATTCATTTATAGCATGTATTGTTTTAATGTTCATTATGCCGTAAGCCATGTTTATTAGTCCTATGACATGCATGATTAGTATTTGAGACACCCATGTTTATATGGACCCATATTTAGTGTTCTCACTTTAGTTTAACTAATGTGTATGTCCTATATCTAATGCATGTAAATTTGCCATAATGATCATATGAGTTTTGTTCTGATTTCTATGCTTCATGTTTTGGTTACATGTTTAGATGTTAGTTTTCATTAAAACTTGGATATATACTTGTACAACTAATGAGCCACAAATAGATTATTACATGTTTGTGCTTGAACGCTCATTTGTACTTATTAGATGTGCTAGTAGAGCCTAGTTTTGATGATTCATGCATTTGACTTGTATTCAATTTCGTACATGTTTTCATGTTTATATGTTTAGCTTCATGTATATGTATATTTTGTCTAAACTATTAGCTATACATATACATCCTTGCGCCACTTGCCTTCATGCATATACTTTTGTGGACTCGTTTATTTTTGGATATATATGTATACTTTAGTTTATACAAAGCATACATATACCTTGAAGTCTATTTGACTTTGATGATTTTCATGTTTTAAGAATTTTTTATTAAGCTTAATTGCATATTTTCATGATAATGTGTTTCACATAACTCTTATACACTCTCTTTATTTATTGTTTTCTCATGATCTTGTTTTCATGAGTATGATATGGGCTTTATAGATTTCGAGTGTTTGGTGATCATGTGATTTACATGTTTTTCATGAAATATAGTTTTATTTTATTCCTTACTTGAAGGATTTCGTACTAGTTTACAAATTTTTCCTTTAACTAGTTCGTATTCTTCATTTTGGAAGAGTTTTCAATTATGCTAAACAATTTTCAAACCTATTTTTGAAAACCCTTTTCATTCTAAGGGCGGTTGGTTGGACGACCATACCTTGTATGCTTAATATTGAAATTCTTTTAAACATGTGCATGAAATGGGTGGAAGGTAATATGAGTTATACACTTGATCTTATTTTGTTTTCAATTGGTATCATTGGATTTTTTCAGTTGGTATCACTATTGACATTCTTTTTGTATACTCAAATATTTTTTATATATGTATGCGTACAACTTCAAATAGTATCAATTTCGATTGGTATTTTTTTCATACATATATATGCTTTATTTGTGCTTACTATATATCTATATCTTTGAGCACAAATTTTAGTTATTCTAAGCTTGATTTCTTTAATGACTGTTATATTTCAATTGACTATGTTTCAATTGGTATCTTATACAACCTTATGCATCATTTTATTTAGTATTTCATAAAGGGGGAGAAAATTCATATTTCACTTTCAATTTGTTTTGGTATTCTACTCCACACTTTATGTTAAAAAAAAAGGGATATTGATTATTTTTGGTATCATATGCGTTTAATGAAAAATTACTTTCAATTGGTACTAATCTTTTCAAATTGGTATCAAGATTACCTATAAGTTTTACTTTCAATTGGTATGTTTTATTGATATCAAAATTTTTGGTTGAATTGTTCAAAATAATTTATTTATTTACAATTGGTATTTAATTGGTATTTACTTACAATTGGTATCAATTGGTATTTAAATTAAAACATTTGTTTTATATACCACATTATGTACTTTCAATTGGTATTTTTTCATTTGATATCATGATGCACTAAATTGATATATTTTTTTCTTTCAATTAGTATCAAGAAAGTTTTGTTTGATTTCACCCCTTATTGATATTTTTTGTTTAAGACAAAAAGGGGAGAATATTGTTTTCTTTGACCCCCTTTGTTGATGATTGACAAAAAGGGGAGAAGTATTTGAGTTTATATGCATGTTTATTATTTTTGCATATATTGAGTTTATGTATATGAGAATAATGATTTTGAGAGTTTAAACAAAAAGGGGGAGAGGTTTTTGAAACATATGTTTGATTTATGCATGTTTCTCTCTCCTAGTTGTTGCATACATTTGTTTAGTATCATGTGCTTCATTGAATATCTTATATTTATTGCTATGCATGAGTTAAGGGGGAGCTTCTTTGAAGCTTAACTTTAATCCATGCATATATAACTCCATGAGTTTTATCATCATCAAAAGGGGGAGATTGTTGGCTCAGAGGCCTTCCACTCTAGTTTTGATGATGATTAACTCATGTAGTTATGTTTACTAATAATCTTGCGATGTTTAGTTTCAGATACTTCCAAGATATTAGTAGGTGATTAGCTTCAACAAGGTGTTTTGGAGGTTTTCATGGTGATTCAAGAGCCCGAGCGTCAAAGTCATATCTAGCACTCGTTGGAGTCAAGCTCGGTGGATCACGTTTTGGATCGAATCGACTTGGAGACGGAGCTCTACAAGAAGACCTCGGTACTTTATTTAGCTTATGTTTTAGATCCATTTGTTAAAGATTAGATAGTGTGATATGCTCAAGTTCACAACACACACACGTTTCATATTTTGGTTTTGGTTTTTCGGTTTTGGTTTAACCGATCTTGATTTTCATGAATAGATAGAATCAAAACAAGTTTACATGGTTTAATGTATATTAGATTTGTTCTATATACATATATGCTTCATATCTTAGACAAACTTAGTTTGATAGTCTATTTCATGAGTTTGGTGTTTTGGTATTTTAACAAAACATATTTTTAGATTTTAAGTCAAAAACATTGATATATATCTATTTCATGTTTATTGGATTATATCCATATACAACATGCTTCAAGTTGTTTCAATATCATGTTTTTGTATTTGGATGCGTTTTGGACAAAACGAATTTTCAATTCAAAAATCCAAGTTTTAGAAAATATAGTTTTTGGTTTTCGGCAAAATTTGTAAGTCACAAAAAGAGTTCAAAATATTTGTAACTTGGTTTGATTTTTACTCAAACAAGTTTGTATATCAATGTATTATACTGAACTTATTTTTGTGAATTTTTAGAGAATTTATGGGATTTATTTGAGAATTAAAAACCAAGTTTTTCAATCTCTTAAAAACCCTGCCAGGCTCTGGCGGTGGACCGGAGCGGTCGACCGGACGTGCACAAGAATATGCACTTGGCCGTGTCAGTCGACTGAGCAGTCGACCGACTGAAGGCAACCCACTCTCGGGTTGCCCCGGTCGACCGGGCGGTCGACCGATGGCTCAACGGTGCTCAACGGTCAAAAATTTGACCGTTGGCCGGTCGACCAGCCGGTCGACCGGAAGGCCAATCTGGGCCTTTTCTCTGCCAACGGGCAGATTCCTAGTGGGGGTTATAATTACCCCATTTGAGAGAGGTTTTGGATAAGATTTTCAAGAGCAAAATTTCACCTATTCTCTAGTGTTTTAAAAGCAAGTTTTCAAAAGAGTTTGTTGGTTTTTAAAGATCATTCTTTATTTGTTTTCAAGAGTTGGAAAAATCAAAGAAAAATATAGATTTGGGATATTTGCTTTGTTCTTCATTTCTATCAAATCCTAAGTTGTTTTCCCAAGTATTTTTTCCTTCTGATTTGTTTTCCAACATCTTGATTTTCCATACTTGAGCCATATCTTGCTATCCTATCTATTAGGATCTTTATTTTGTGAAAGAAGTTGTTTGTGGTTGAGATAGACGACCAAGTTGTAAGCCTCCTTACTTGTGATATCCCTCTTGTGTAGAGGTTGATTTTGGAGTGGTGGTTAGCTCCCTCTAGTGAGAGGTAGAGATTGGGTTTGGCTCCCTCTAGTGAGAGGTGGAGTTTGTGTTGGAATCCCTCAAGTGTGAGGTGATTGATTTGTATTGGCTAAGTGCCTACCCCTCTTGTGTGAGGTGGTGTTTGTGTGGCTTTGTGCTTAGCCTCTAGTGAGAGGTTGTTTTGGTTGAGAGAGGAGTTGTGTACTCCCAATTGTAATTGCCCCAAATCCTCAGTGGAGGTTCCCTATGTGAGAGTCCTGTGTGGAAAGTTAGTGGATTGGAAATCCTTCTGTGTGAAGGCGGGGACGTAGAGCTGTGTGCTCGAACCTCGAAACATATTCGTGTGTCTGCGTTTGATCCATTGACTCTTACTCTCTCTCTCTCTCTACTTTGTGCCTTGCATCATTTCATATTACTCATTCATATTATTTGCTTGGCTTGTTTTGTGTGCCTCACTTGTGCTTAACCACGAGAGCTTCATATAGCGCCTCAACTCTTATTCAGAGAAATCAAGAGGAGTTAGTCCAGAGCCCTTCACCGAGAATTCGTCTACACTCGTTGGTTGCATTAAGCGTTGTTGCAATTAAGTTTTTAATTTCTGCATTTAGTTCATTAGATTAGCCGTACACCTATTCACCTCCCTCTAGGTGTACTTTCATGATGGTGGTGGTGGTAGATGGTGGTGGTGGTGGTTGTGGAAGTTGTTGGAGGTGGTGGGGAGTTGGAGGAGGAGGAGGAGATGATGATGGGGTGGTTGGAGTGGAGGATTTGGTGGAGTTAGTGGTGTATTTTGGAGGAGAGGAGGAAGATAAGGTGATGGGTTATATTGAAATTGAAGGAACGGAGAGGGAAATTGGAGATGGAAGAAGTGGGGAAGGGAGGTGGGGACTTGGGGGGTGTGGCGGTGGCGGCTAGGGCGCCGACGGCGGTGGTGAGGGTGGCCGGCGACGGTTGAGTGTAAGATGAAGGAGTTGGGTAGTTTGAAGTGGTTTGGAGTTAAATGAAATTGAAAATAGGAGAGAAGGAAGGAGATTAAATGGAGAAGGGAGGGAGTGGTGATGATGAAAGGGGATGGGGGAGATGGGGGGTGTGCTGCTATTTTTGCAGCTACAGCAGGGCTGCAGGGAGTGGCGTTGAAATGCAGGGTATGGGTGTTGGAGTGAAGGAGAAGAAAAGAAACGAAGAAAAGAAAGAAAATTAAAGAAAAAGGAAAAATTAATAAGAAAAAGAAAATAAAATAGTTTAAAATTTTTATTATTAAATAATTTATATATTATAATTTCTGAAAGTACAAAGTAGGGGATTAGAAAAGAAAAAAAACAAGAAAAGAAATTGTCGGTAAATAATGTTATTATTTTAATAGGGCGAAAATTCGACTGTTTCAGAAACGTTCTAAAAAATTCTTAAAAATAGAAAAATTTATTTTAAGATACTCGGTAAAATCGGATTTGAGAAATTCAATGTAATTTTCAAATTATAAATCTTAGAATCTTCTGGCGATACCGGCTGACACCAGAATCAGTGAAATTTGATAAATTTAGAAAAATCTCAAAAATATTTTTAAATAGAAAATAAAATTCTAAGAAGTACCGTGAAAGCCGTTTTTAAAAATTCAATCCCATTTGACAACTAAAATTCAGGAATCAGTCAGCGATGCCGACCGACACTAGTTTTGGAGATTTTGCAGAAAAACTCTAAAAATTTTAGAAAATCATGAAAAATCTAAAATATTAGAAAATAAGTCTGAAACTAAAATTGATCAAATCAGACTACCAGAATGGTCAAATCGGGTTACAGGCTGGTATCGGGTTCTCGGTCCGGGTCAGGGCTTACTCTGGATCTGAGAATCCAGATCCGACACACAATAATATAAGCAATCACAATCTAAAAGCAAATACTAGAAAAAATTAAACAATACGATCGAAAAAAATTTGGGACACGTATCAGAGTACGTATCCCGGGAACGGGGTGCTACACCCCCTCTAGGTGATTTACAACTGTTGCATTTAGCACGTGCAACAAATCATTAGAGTTCTAGGTTATCCCTAGAGGACGAGTTTTGTCTCATAAGGTTCACAATTGCACCCACAAAATCCATAAAAGAAAGAAAAATAAAATGCTAATATCTTCGAAAACTCATTTTTGAAATTGAGAAATTATTTTAAATATTTTTATAGAAATCAAGTAATCTATAAGTCTTAAGATCACCAAATTATTCATTCATATACTTAGTCTCTATGCTAGTATTTATTATCAATCTAGGTAAGGATTCAAGCTGGAAATCTCATCTAGTGTACAATTTTACTCTAAGTCATATGCACCTTTGTGATCGTGAATTTTGACTCGGATTCTTCAATTCTAACTCTCATGCCTTATATATATATATATATATATATATATATATATATATATATATATATATATATATATATAGGTCAAGTGCTCCTAGTAGGTCTCCTCAGATTGTAATCTAAGGAGATGGCTTAAAACTCTAACATCCTGATTTTTTTTCACGATCCGACCGCACATTATTATATTCATGTTATAAGATATACGCATACAAAAAATCACGTGATTTGAAGTTCATTTACTCATTGATTTAATCGTTCAATTTTGTTCTACTGTTTAAAAATCGTTAATGTTTGAACCCAAAGAAAATAGAGTAAAAAAACTTCAAATCACATGAATTTTTATATGCGTACATCTTATAACATGAATATGATAATGTGCGGTCGGATTCTGAAAAAAATCAGGATGTTAGAGTTTTAAGCCGTCTCCCTAGATTACAATCTAAGGAGACCTATTAGGAACACTTTTCCCACACGTACACACACACACACACACACACACACACACACACACACACACACATATATTGAAGGTAAAATGTGAACTTATATCAGTACCTCATGTTCCATTAAAAGGATTTTAACAAAACAACCCTACAAAGCATATGCGTCAAAAAACGCATCAAACTCTCCCATATAATCAACGGGTTTCTGTGCAAACAAGTATGTGTTAGAGGGGAAAGCAAAACAAAATGAACAATATCAACTACAAAACATAACGCAAAAGAGATCATGACGCTCTCTGAAACAAAGCAGGATATCCTTGCAGCAAAAGTCAAGATGAGACCCTAAATGACACTGATCACATGAAGTCGGAGTCCTCGTCGTCTCCTCCCTGCGCCCCCTCTGGTGGCCTGCACTCTATTGAGTTATTTCTCATTGAACGATATACATGTAGCCTTTTTTTTCCTTCGTGATCAAACTTTACCCTTCAAGCAAATTCACCATCAAAAATAGGAAACAAAACAAGGAATAAATCACCCACCTGTTGTTTTTGTTGTACTCTGACTTGATAGAAATTAGACCTCATAATCAGATTGATCACAAGCACACACATGCATGTCCCCAATATAAAATTCTTGAGAAAATAGTAATATTTTGTGAGAGAAATTGAGAAACAGTAATGTGATTCACCAAAATAGCTATGCCAGCAGCCTCAAAGGACCTTGTTCCCTTGAAGGTATTTCTCGACAATGTGGCTTGGAAATGAAGCAGACCAAACCAAATTGAACCGCTTGGATTCAGAGTAAAGCAAACCATTGGTCTTCCACCGATGATGGCAACTTGAAATCAGCCAATAATATTCTCATCTCTTTTGTTGGCCACTTTATCCTCTGAACAGTCTTATAAGTAGGGTTGAGCATCGAGCAGGGCGGTGAGTTTTTACGTCAAATTTTGAATCCGCCCCGCCCTGGCCCGCCCCGTCACTTTAACCGAATTGAAGCCGAACCGATTTTTTCGGTTCGATTTTATTTTAACCGATCGGATTAGGCTTAGAGAGCAGGCTTCGGTCGATCGATGACGTTAGGAGATGGAGAATCAGCAAGATCACATCGTCACAAAACCTGATTTCTTCTAGCTCTCTTTAAACTGTTCCAAGAGCACCGGATACTTTCTCCGCCTTCTCAGATCAAAGTTTCATGCCAAGTTTTTGGACTTGAAAGTGGTGAAAAACTGTGTTTTTGCCCCCCAGACAATGTGGGGCCCACCGTGTTGGGGCTGTTTGTTTGCCCTGAAAGCTAATGGGGTGGGCTCCACTTCCAACTCAGCAATTTATATGAATAGTGGATTACCAGTGCGAAAAGAATTTTTCGAGCATTTTGAGCAAAAAATGCCGGAAATCTGACACAGGGAGCCCTATCACAATTTCCTGGGCCCGCTTTCCATGAGCCAAACAGCCTCCATGTGAGTTATTTCTCATCCCATTGAACCCTATACAAGTAGCCCTTTTCCTTCATGATCAAACTTTTTACCCTCCCAGCAAGTTCACCTTCAAACCTAAGGCAAAGAAGCAATCAGGCAAGCAATAAATCAAACCCCAACCCACGCCGCCTGCTGCTGCTGTTGTTTTTGTAGTACTCTGACTTAATGGGAATTAGACCATACACCCATTTTCTCGGCCATTGAATCCTTTTGTCTCCTCTGCTCTCACAAAATAAAACCTCAGCCCAGTGTAAAAGTGGAAGCCACTCAGCCTGTCCTTGTTACAGTCTGTCAGTCATCAGCAGAGCTCCATGTAAACTGAAGGAAGTGCAGTTCTAGAAGAAGAAAACAATAAGAAAATATTTTATACAAATTCAACTCTCAGTGAAAAGTATTTTTTTTTATTGCATTCAATTCCTAATACAGTGATTCAAAACATTGGAAGTAATCTTCCAGTGAGTCAGAAGAGGCTGGATCAGTATCCGTTGGGTGATGATTCAGGTAGCCTCTCAGAAGATATTATGAGTGGAAGGCATAGCACTGATTCTGATTGCATGTGGATTGCACAGGTGCGAAATTTGTTAGAAATAATTCAACATGTGTGAGTTCACATATGAGAATTTAATGTGTATGTCTGTCTTAAAGTATAGTCTAAATTAATTGTGATCTAATAAAGTTTATAATTAGACTAATAGGTATTAAATTGTCATGGATTTAATGTGTAGAGATAATTATGTAATTTCTAATATGATGAAGAGCCAAATTGAAGAAAGGAATAACTGATAGAATCAATTATTATTTAAGAGATCATGATCCCCAAAAGAACGTCTCTTCTTCTTCTCTTTGAGATCCCTTCAAGCAGAGAGAAAACTCTGAAGAATACAGATCTTTTGGAAGGCTTTTTTCATCCCAACATTTAAAGAAATTAAATCATGTATCAAAGTACGCTTCCGCTATTATTATTTTTTCTCATATTTTTGAATCTTCATGGAGACTAAATCTATATTTTAGGGTTTGATCTATGTTAAGGATAAAGTTATGATTTTGATCTTGTTTATTTTAAGAATGATTATTGTAAATCGAATCCTTTTATTTAATTCAAGTTCCATCAATTGGTATCGGTGCCACTCCATTGATAATTCCTAAATTTGGAATTAAGTTTCAAAAATTTGAGATTTTTTATTGATACTTTCATGAGATTGAAATATAAATTAGCTTTTATGAATCATATTGCTTGGTTATAATAAAAAAAAAATCTTCACATTTATGGATTAGAAAAATCAGATCTGCTCTTAGGTTTTCAAAAAATAAAATATATATTTTGGGCGGGGCCCCTGGGCCAGGCGCGCGCCCAGGCTGATCGTGCCCAGGCACAGCCGCGCCGAGGCGCCCGGGCCAAGCGCGTACCCAGGTACGGTCGTGCCCATGCTAGCCCCTCCCAGGCGCTGCCACCCCGGTGCCAGGCGCGGGGCCCTAGGGCGTCACGCATCTTCTGGCTGCACCCGGGCATCACATAATTTAGGATCCTTTTTGGTAATTTTGGCTTCAAAATTTTAAACAAATTTTGGGTACATCTATTGAGACCGTCTTGTAAGTTCACCTAGAGGGGGGGTGAATAGGTGATGGCTAATCTAATGGTCACTTAATGCCAAATAATGCGGAAGCTAAAAACAATTATGACCTAATTAAATCTTTTACACTAAACACCACGTATAACACAAGAGTGTTGCCGAATTCCCCGTGAAGGGCTCTGGACAAACTCCTCTAGATTCCCCTTGAATGGGTTGAGGTGCCGCGTTGGCTCTCTTGGTTGAATACAAGTGTTAGCAAACAATCCCAAGCAAGTATAACAATGAGCACACAAGTATATCAAGCATATAAAGATTTACACTATAATTGAATGCAAGATATAAGTAAGGGAGAGAGAGAGAGAAAAGGCAATCGCAAATACAAAGGGTTTGTTTCGAGGTTCGAGCACACTTGCTCTACATCCCCGCCTTCGACACACGAATGATTTCTACTATGCAAGATCCCAATGGATCTCTCCCCGGTGCCGCAACACCTACAAGCCCTCGGACTCCCTAGTCCCGTACACACGCAAGCTCACTAGCTCGCCGAGGCCGCACCTCAAACCACCGAGTTCACACAAGAACTCTAAACCACCGCGAACACACTTGTCTGCCTCCTCAAAGAACAAAAAGGAAATCTCTTGGTGATCTAAAACACTTTGATCACCAATTACAAACTCTCACTACACACTCCTATAAGATGAATAGCAATGGATAGCTCAAGTGTTTGTGTGAGAAAAACTAAGATGAGAATGGTGGATGAAAACTCAAAGAATCTCTTTTAAACACTCTTGAATAAAATCTTCCCTTTAGATAGGAAATATTTGCTCTCAAATATGTGGAGAAAACCCTTAAAAGAATGAGAAAAACTGGCTCAAAGCTCTCCGAAAATCTTGTTATAAAACAATGACCAAACCCCCAAATTTATAGGCCAGAAAAATATAGCCGTTGGGGTCTGTCAGGCCTGCCGGTCGACCCGCCGGTCGACCGCCAACGGTCAGAAATCCGACCGTTGGAGCCACGGTCGACCGCCCGGGTCGACCGAGCCACTGGAGCAGAGAGTAGAACTCTCTGTCGGTCGACCCGTACGGTGGGCCGAAATTCCAGAGAGCAGAGCTCTCTGGAGCGGTCGACCGATCCGGTCGGCCGTCCTCCAGTGCACAAAGGCGTGCACGTCTGTGCACGTCGGTCGACTGATCCGGTCGACCGACTTCAGACCAAGTCGACTATACAGTCGACTTGCTGAAGCCTGGAAACTGTTTTTCTGGATTAAAAACTAAGTCTTTTGGTTCAAATAAAATCCCATAAATACTTAAAAATCTACAAAAAATAGTTTAACCAATATACTTTGATATACAAACATGCTTGCACAAAATCAAGGCATGTTATAAAAGATTGAACTATTTTTGTAAGTTGGAAATATTGGCTCAAAAGAAAACTTGTATTTTTCTAAAGCTTGTTTTCCAAACTTCTTCATGATACAAAACAAGATATTTTGAATTCATTAAAGCATAGTGTATATGGATATGATCCACTACACAATTAAGATGAAATATCTATATTTTTGGCATTAAGCTCTAAATATGATTTTGGATAAAATATATGCATATAAGAAATTCTAAAAACCAAAAAGTATTTTTCCAAAATGAAAGTCTTTTCTAAATCTGAAAATTCTTTTATGAAAACAATTCTATCAAGAGTGTGTGTGTATATGTACTTGAGCAATCCACCACTATTCTATCCTTTACATTTTATCTAAAACAAAATCTTATACCTAGACACAAGTCTTCATCTTCTTGAAGTCTTCACTTGAAAGCTTCTCATCTTCTTGACTTGGTCCAAGCTTGATCCAAAAGCTCCTTGGATCACACCGTGCTAGCTCCAAATCTTGACATTTTATCCTTTGTTGGGCTATGCACCTACTAAGATCTTGATAATGAATCTGTCACTAATTAAACACAAGATCATTAGTAAACATAACTTCATGAGTTGATCATCATCAAAACTAGGGTGATAGGCCTTTGGGCCAACAATCTCCCCCTTTTTGATGATGACAAAACTCATGAAGTTATATATGCATGAATTAAAGTAAAGCTTCAAAGAAGCTCCCCCTTAACTCATGCATAACAAATAAACAATAATATATGCAATGAAAGCACATAAATATGTATGCAATGTATGGAGATAAAACATGAAATCCTTTTTCTCCTAGTTGCAATACAAAACATATATGCATAACTAACAAGGAAGATAAATACTTCTCCCCCTTAAGCAATGAAAACATGCATATAAACTCAAATACTTCTCCCCCTTTTTGTCACTCATCAACAAAGGGTTCAAAGTAAAATCAAATCAAACAAATTTTTCTCCCCCTTTTGTCAAAAACAAAGAGATCAAGAAGGGGTAATACAAATCAATCAATAAAGATTTATATGCGATATACATTCATGAAGAGGAAGACGCTAAGTTAGCTTCCCTACACATATACATTACATGAAGAAGGGATGACAAACCCTAACTCACATAACATATATTATGTAATGCATAAGAGGAGATGTGAAGCTCCCCCTACACACGTATATCATATAAAGAAGAGTTGTCAAGCTCATCAATTTATAATATACTCAACATGAATCTATATGTAAGAGAGATGTTAAGCTCTCCTTGCATATAGGAAATACAAATCAAAAATTTTGAATATTTCTTTATCAAAACAAAGTTTTGAACTTTTCTCAAGAAACACATTTTGAGATATCAAATCAACATATTTTTTTTTATATTTTGATATCAATTTGAAAACATATTGCATAAGCTTTAAGAATTACCATTGAAAGTTGAATTAAGCTTAGCATATACATTGTTTTTAAGAACAATTGATTCACTCTTTTAAAGCACAAATAGATCACATATATGTATAAAAAGATAATACAAATAGAAATTGATATAATTTAAATTTGAAAGCATTCATACATACAATCAAAATATGAGTATATAAAAATCATATTGATACCAATTGAAAATATCCAATGATACCAATTGAAGAGTAAGCTTATCATATACTCTACCATACGAAGAATTTGCACTAGTTAATATGAAAATGTTTTAAAACTAGTACGGAATCCTTCAAGCAAGGAATAAAGCAAAAATGTCAATTAATCTCAATTTCCTTTAAATCATGAAGACATGAAAATCATCACACATTTTTTTTATTAAAAATAAAATTTATATTTCAAGATATATGTATGTTTTGACAACACAATAAGTATACATACATATCCCTTAAATACAATTGAGTCCATATAAATAGATTTGCATTAAGGGCAAATGACTCAAGAGGTACATGTATATCTTAAAGTTTGACAAAATACACATATACATGAAATGAAAGGCACATGATCATAGCACAAATCTAAAATGGAAATACAAGTTTAAAAATGTATGGATCATCAAAACTAGGCTATACTAGCATACCTAATGGGCACAAATAAGCAATCAAACCCAATCATATATAGATTTATTTGTGGCCCACAATGTGTACAAGTATAAATCCTAGTGTTGACAAAACTAACATTTAAACTAATATTCAAATCATGAAGTATCAAATTTTGAGAACATAAAAGAATTTATCCAAAAAAAATAGGATCATGTGTAAATCTTATAAACTAATTGAAGAATAAATAACTAATATAAAATAGTTTTTGAACAACTAGTTAAAGATCTTTCAAATACATCAAATCATATGTTTTTCATAAAACATAACTAAATACACAAGGTTGACACTCAAGATCTATAAAGCTCATAAAATGTGTACATGAAACATAGTCATGACAATCCTACCAAAAAAATAATGTGAGTGTACAAGCATCATGTAATTAGAAATTTCATGAAAATAATCAATGAAGCTCACATCAAACATGAATAACATTTTATCAAAAACAAATCTTGAAAATACAATTTTTCATTTAACAATAAACTTCTAGGTATATATATGATTTATCCAATTCTAACAATATGCATACATATCCCAAAGAGTCTATTAAATGTATTTGCATGAAAGCAAGAGACTCACGGGTATACATGTATATTTATTAGATTTGAATTAATAATACATATACATGAAGTAAAACATAAAAATAGGCAAAACATGTATAAAGAGAATCATCAACACTAGTCTATACATATGCATATAGTGGATACAAATGAGCATGAAGTTCAAATATATATGAGTCAATTGTAGTTCACTATTCATATATGTATAAATGCAAGTTTGACACATTCTACATCTAAGCATGTAAATACCACATGAAGCACACAAAAATATGAACATGCTATATGATATATGAAATTAAAAGCATGCACATAAAAGTAGGAGTTTAGAGATTGTTACCAACTCTAAAGCTCCAAATATGGTGGTTGTCCCACCAAGCTCCTTGATAGTGATGCATCCCAAAAGTATGTCCATCATGTCCAAGTGCATCCACTACCAAGGCACCAATTCTCTCACGTCTTGTGAGAGCCCTCACCTACATCAAAAGCAAATGGTGGGGGTTTTGGTACCCATATTTTCTTGGGTCCTTGGGGGTTAGTCTTGTAAGGAACCCAAAATCTTTTATTATTAGCAAAATTTACATGATGTATCCTATCATAACAAAACTTTGCTAAATGGCCTTTGCGGCCACAATGTGTACACTTGTACACCTTAGTATGCTTATGTGTGTGATTGTGATCGTGACGTGCAACATAAGCATATGCATGATGATGATGTGCATGAGAAGATGGAGTTTGTTTCTTTGCAAACATGGACTCCAATCTAGAATGGTTGAATGCACACGAGCTCAAAGTTGAACTCAAACTATTAATTTTATTTTAAAAAAGAGTAATCTCACTATCATCAATGGTGGCATGAAGATTATAGTGGGATATGGAATCGTTTTTCTTCTTTTTGGAAACTTTAACTTTTTCTTTTTCTTTTTCTTTTTCTTTTTCAAAATTTTTCTTTTCAAAGAGGTGTTTTCTTTTAAAACAATTTCCTTTTGAGTTTCCACCAAAATAATTTTATCTTTCAAAATAGTATTCCCTTCACATAAATCATTTAATTTAGACATCAAGGAAACATTCTCATTTTTCAAATCTTCCTTTTCTTTTTCTAAACATGCAATCTTAGATTTAAATGAATCTTGTTGTATATGCATGCAATCAATGTTCTTTTTCAAATTTTTATTATCCTTTTTAATCATGTCATATTTTTCAAGCAATAATTGACAAAATGTAGAAAGCTCTTCATATGACATGTTAACATCCTCATCCTCGGATTCGGTAGTTACCTCAAGGGGGTTATCCCCTTGGACCATGTAGCACGCGTTGGAGGTGTCGCTTCCAACGTCCGAATCGCTCCCGGCATAATATAGATCCTTTTCGCCAAGGGAGGTGATGATGTTCCAAGGTACAAAAGCCGAGTCAATGTTAGCAACCCTAAATAAGTAATCATTATTTAGGGTACTCTTCAAAGCATTTAGGGCTTTTGCATTAGCCTCAATGTACTTGCTATCATTAATATAAGAATCTTTAATTGTAGCAAGATAAACATGAATGCTTAAGGCCTTGAGGTACATAGACATCTTAACCTTCCAAATTTGGATGTTAAGAATGTCAAATGTGGGTGGTGACATAAAGTCCATGGTGTGTGTACAAAATATGTGATTAGCCTAAAAAGAGGATCTTTAACTCAAGGTTGTTAGACCCAAATCAGAGTACCAAGCTCTGATACCAATTGTAAGTTCACCTAGAGGGGGGGTGAATAGGTGATGGCTAATCTAATGGTCACTTAATGCCAAATAATGCGGAAGCTAAAAACAATTATGACCTAATTAAATCTTTTACACTAAACACCACGTATAACACAAGAGTGTTGCCGAATTCCCCGTGAAGGGCTCTGGACAAACTCCTCTAGATTCCTCTTGAATGGGTTGAGGTGCCGTGTTGGCTCTCTTGGTTGAATACAAGTGTTAGCAAACAATCCCAAGCAAGTATAACAATGAGCACACAAGTATATCAAGCATATAAAGATTTACACTATAATTGAATGCAAGATATAAGTAAGGGGGAGAGAGAGAGAGAAAAAAGGCAATCGCAAACACAAAGGGTTTGTTTCGAGGTTCGAGCACACTTGCTCTACATCCCCGCCTTCGACACACGAAGGTTTTCCACTATGCAAGATCCCAATGGATCTCTCCCCGGTGCCGCAACACCTACAAGCCCTCGGACTCCCTAGTCCCGTACACATGCAAGCTCACTAGCTCGCCGAGGCTGCACCTCAAACCACCGAGTTCACACAAGAACTCTAAACCACCGCGAACACACTTGTCCGCCTCCTCAAAGAACAAAAAGGAAATCTCTTGGTGATCTAAAACACTTTGATCACCAATTACAAACTCTCACTACAACACTCCTATAAGATGAATAGCAATGGATAGCTCAAGTGTTTGTGTGAGAAAAACTAGGATGAGAATGGTGGGGGAAAACTCAAAGAATCTCTTTTAAACACTCTTGAATAAAATCTTCCCTTTAGATAGGAAATATTTGCTCTCAAATATGTGGAGAAAACCCTTAAAAGAACGGGAAAAACTTGCTCAAAGCTCTCCTAAAATCTTGTTACAAAACAATGACCAAACCCCAAATTTATAGGCCAGAAAAATATAGCCGTTGGGGTCTGTCAGGCCTGCCGGTCGACCGCCAACGGTCAGAAATCCGACCGTTGGAGCCACGGTCGACCGCCCGGGTCGACCGAGCCACTGGAGCAGAGAGTAGAACTCTCTGTCGGTCGACCCGTACGGTCGGCCGAAATTTCCAGAGAGCAGAGCTCTCTGAAGCGGTCGACCGATCCGGTCGGCCGTCCTTCAGTGCACAAAGGCGTGCACGTCTGTGCACGTCGGTCGACCGATCCGGTCGACCACTTCAGACCAAGTCGACTATACAGTCGACTTGCTGAAGCCTGGAAACTGTTTTTCTGGGATTAAAAACTAAGTCTTTTGGTTCAAATAAAATCCCATAAAATACTTAAAAATCTACAAAAATAGTTTAACCAATATACTTTGATATACAAACATGCTTGCACAAAATCAAGGCATGTTATAAAAGATTGGACTATTTTTGTAAGTTGGAAATATTGGCTCAAAAGAAAACTTGTATTTTTCTAAAACTTGTTTTTCAAACTTCTTCATGATACAAAAACAAGATATTTTGAATTCATTAAAGCATAGTGTATATGGATATGATCCACTACACAATTAAGATGAAATATCTATGTTTTTGGCATTAAGCTCTAAATATGGTTTTGGATAAAAGATATGCATATAAGAAATTCCAAAAATCAAAAAGTATTTTTCCAAAATGAAAGTCTTTTCTAAATCTGAAAATTCTTTTATGAAAACAATTCTATCAAGAGTGTGTGTGTATATGTACTTGAGCAATCCACCACTATTCTATCCTTTACATTTTATCTAAAACAAAATCTTATACCTAGACACAAGTCTTCATCTTCTTGAAGTCTTCACTTGAAGGCTTCTCATCTTCTTGACTTGGTCCAAGCTTGATCCAAAAGCTCCTTGGATCACACCGTGCTAGCTCCAAATCTTGACATTTTATCCTTTATTGGGCTATGCACCTACTAAGATCTTGATAATGAATCTGTCACTAATTAAACACAAGATCATTAGTAAACATAACTTCATGAGTTGATCATCATTAAAACTTGGGTGATAGGCCTTTGGGCCAACACGTCTAACATTTAATAAAAACTAATTGAAATAAGATGTCACCAAAGTGACCTTTCTTGTGTATATTAGCTTCTTGATAATGTTGAGATGTTTGTGTGTGCGTGTGAATTCATGCAAGTATTAACTAGCCCAAAGGAATGATACTATTTAGCCGAATTGCATACACACTTGTGATGATAAATGTGTGACAACTATAAGGTTTCCATGTGAATAATAAATTGATCCAAAGATAAATTTATTATTTTATAGGATTTATTGTTAACATTTGATTTTTACACCAAGAGTACCACTTACAAGTTAATATTACTGTCCAAAGACTTGATATTAATGTTGTGTTAGGTATCTTGAGATGTATTCCATAATTGTTTAAATTTAAAAGTCATTTATTTGATTATGATGTGAACATACATGCTTCTTTAATTTATTCTCTGTACAGCTATTGTATCTACTGTTGTTATATTTGTAAATACAAACAATATTCCCATACTTAATGGGACAAACTTCAAGGATTAGAAAGAGAATGTCTTAATCATTCTTGGCTGCATGGATGTACATCTTGCACTAAGGATAGAGCAACCGGCTTCTCTTATGGCTGAAAGTTCTTCTGATTATAGGAAGAACTTTGAGAAATGGAAACGTTCTAATCGCATGAGTCTAATGATCATAAAGCGCAGTATTCTAGAAGCCTTTCGAGGTGCATTATCTGATGAGATAACTTTGGCTAAAGATTTTCTTGCCGAAATTAGAAACGTTTTGCAAAGAACGATAAGGCAGAAATAAGGACACTTTTAACTAACTTGATTTCTATAAAGTACAAGGGCAAGCGAAACATAAGGAAGTACATCATGCAGATGTCTCATATTGCTTTCAAGCTTAAGGCACTAAAGCTCGAGTTATCTGAGGACTTGCTTATGCATTTGGTATTGATTTTGCTTCCTGCATACTTCAGTCAATTTAAGGTCAGTTATAACTGTCAGAAGGAGAAATGGAGTCTGAATGAGCTCATTTCATATTGTGTGAAAGAAGAGAAAAGGTTTATGCATGAGAAATCTGAAAGTGCTCATCTGGTCAGTACCTCAAAGGATAAATGGAAGAAAAAAAGAAGGATGAAGCTGCTAAAGGTCCAGGTCAAAAGAAACCTAAGAAAAATGAAAACTGTTTCTTTTGTAAGAAACCTTGACACATAAAAGAAAGAATGTACAAAATATCATACTTGGCATGCTAAGAAAGGTATATTTTTTTTACTTTGGTCTGCTCTGAAGTTAATTTAACTTCATTACCTAGAAACACTTGGTGGTTAGACTCCGAAAGAGTTACCGAAGGCCAACAAGTGATGCTGACAGATACATCTTTATGGCAATAAAAAGTTGGGAGAAGTTGAGGCAATAGGGCATTTTAGGTTGTTGTTAGAAACTGGTGTTTTTTAGGCTTGAAAGACACTTTCATTGTACCGTCATTTAGATGGAATCTGGTTTCTATTTCTTTACTGGGCAAGTTTGGTTATCATTTTTCTTTTGGAAACAATCAGTTTGGTCTTTAATTAAATTCAAATATTGTTGGTACTAGTTCATTGAGTATTTATGACAACCTTTATTTGCTTGACACGATTGCATCATACAATGAAACCTTTCATATGGATTCACGTGGTATAAAATGTAAGCTAAATAATGAAAATTAAGTAAGATTATGGCATAAGCGTTTGGGTCATATCTCCAAATCTAGAATAGAACGACTTGTGAAAAAAGGTATTTTAGATTCCCTTGATTTTTCAGATTTAAATGTCTGTGTTAAGTGTATCAAGGGAAAGCAGACCAAACATAAGAGATCAGGTGCCAATAGATCATCAGAAGTCTTAAAATTGATACATACGGATATCTGTGGACCATTCCCTACGACTTATTGGAATGGTCAATGATATTTTATATCATTCATAGATGATTACTCATGCTATAGGTACCTATATCTCATTCATGAGAAACCAGAGTCTCAGGACATGTTCAAAATTTTCAGAGCTGAAGTTGAAACTCAACTCAGTAAGAAAATTAAGCATGTCAGATCTAATCGTGGTGGTGAGTACTACGGCAATATGACGGTTCAAGTGAACAACGTCCAGAGCCATTTGCTGACTTCCTTGAGAAATATGAAATCGTCCCATAGTACATCATGCCAGGCTCACCCAGCATGAATGGTGTGGCTAAAAGATGAAACATGACTCTTAAGGATATGGTGAGGAGTATGATTAGTCATTCTACCTTACAAGAATCACTCTGGGGAGAAGCAATAAAGACAACAGCTTATATCCTGAGCAGAGTACCACCAACTAAAGCAGCTGCCAAAACACCTTATGAGTTGTGGACAGGTCAAAAATCTAGTGTAAAGTACTTTCACATTTGGGGATGTCCATATGAGGTTAGGCCTTATAGGCCAAATGAAAAGAAATTGAACTCCAAAACAGTGAGCAGCTACTTCATCGGTTACTTTGAGCGATCTAGGGGCCACAAATCTTATGATCCCACTATTAAGTTAATTTTTGAAACGAAAATTGTAATATTTTTTGAGGATGTTGAGTTTGGGGGGAGAAATAAGGTTAGAGACATTATCTTTGAGGAGTAATCGGTTTCGATCCCTACCACTGCTTTTGACACTGTACTGGCTTTTATACCTGTCATTGTTCGAGAAGTAGATATGGAATCTCAACAAGACAATTTTAAACAACTCCCCACTCAAGCTGAGATAATTTTCCTGAAGAACAAACTCAACAACCTCAAGAACAAATACCACTAAGGAGATCCACAAGAGCGAGGAGAAATGTCATTCCAGATGACTATATAGTATTCCTCCACGAACTTGAGGACACTGATAGATTGGTGGAAGGTGATCCAATCAACTTCCATCAAGCCATGCAGGATTCTAACTCTCAAAAATGGATAGATGCCATGAATAAAGAGTATAAGTTTATGCAAAACAATCAAGTTTGGGATCTTGTCTTACCTGAAGGTAAGAAGCCCATTGGTTGCAAATGGACATTTAAACCAAAAGGGATTCAGAAGGTAATGTGAAGAGATATAAGGCTCGTCTTGTTGCTAAAGGCTTTACTCAAAGGGAAGGCATTGATTTTACAGAGACTTTCTCTCAGGTTTCATCGAAAGAGTCTTTTTAGATAATTATGACTCTTGTTGCATATTTTGACCTTGAGTTACATCAGATGGATGTTAAGATAGCCTTTCTCCATGGGGACATTGATGAAACTATATATATGGTGCAGCTATAAAACTTTGTGTCTGGAAACCCAAAGAATATGGTTTGCAAATTAAAAAAAATTCATCTATGGACTCAAGCAAGCTTCCCTTCACTGATACTACAAGTTTCGTCAAATAGTTGTCTCATTTGGTTTCGAGACAAATATTGTTGGAGATTGTGTGTTTCACAAGTTCAGTGGGAGTAAGCATATATTCCTGATTTTGTATGTTGATGACATACTCTTTGCTAACAATAATAAGGAAATTTTGCACAAAAACAAGAGATTTATATCAAAGAAATTTGAGATGAAAGATCTTAGTGAAACGTCTTTTATCTTAGGAATCCAAATATACCGAGATCGCCTTCAGGGTATTCTTGGATTGTCACAAAAGACCTATATGGAAAAGATATTTAAAAGATATGGTATGCAATATTGTAAATCAGGAGACACCCCAATCGCGAAAAGTAATAAATTCAGTCTAAGTCAATACCCTAAGAATGACCTTGAAGTTAAAGAAATGCAGAAGATTCCTTATGCTTCAGCTGTTGGGAGTCTAATGTATGCTCAGGTTTGCACAAGTCCAGACATAGCATTCATTGTTGAAATTTTAGGTAGATATTTAAGTAACCCTGGGATGGATCACTGGACAGTAGCCAAAAGGGTCTTCAGATATTTACAGAGAATTAAGGATTACATGCTCACATGCAAGAGATCAGATCAGATAGAGATCATTGGGTTTTCAGATTCTGACTTTGATGGATGCCAAAACAGCAGGAGATCCACATCGAGCTACATTTACCTGTTAGCTGGAGGAGCTATTTCTTGGAAGAGTGCTAAGTAAATACTCATATCTTCCTCCACCATGGCAGCAGATTGGTAGCATGTTATGAGGCATCCAACCATGAATTATGGCTGCGAAATTTTGTCACCGGGCTGCGCATTCTAAGTGGTATTAAAAGACAACTAAAGTTATACTATGACAATAAATCAGCAGTTCTATAGTCCAACAATAACATGAGCTCGTCTAGGTCAAGCCATATTGACATAAAGTTTATGGTTGTGAAGGAAAGGGTACAGAGTGGACAAATTTTCATAGAGCACATTGGGACAAACTTCATGATTGCGGATCCGCTTACTAAAGGATTAACACCTAAGTTCTTTCATAAGCACAGTGTTGTTGGCCCATAGTTACAATCACTGATTTATGATTTTGATGATAACAAAATGTATGTCATTATTTAGTACTAATCAAATTCAAGTATTTAAGTATGTTTCAGGATTTTAAAGAATTCAAGGAGTTTTCTTCATATAAAGGGAGGTGTTGAAGACTTAAGGGTATTCAAGTACGGGATTGAAACTCAAAGCACTCGATGTCGCTATTGGAGAAGCCTGTTTGAAGGCACTTGTAGTCGGTTAGAACCTTGTAAAAAATTTTGTTAAGTTCATAATATAGATTTGATGCTCAAGAAGTTACACACAAAAAATACACGATTTCGAAAATACAAGTTTTGATAGTATTGGTATTTTGCATGTTTTGTTTTGATACGTGTCTCATATTTTTTCAAAATTTTATATCAAGTTTATAACATGTATTTCATTACCTATACATTGCTACATCACTTATAAACCAATACAAAATATTTTGAAAATTGTTTGGACTTCAAAAATATTCAAAAAAAGTATTTCAGGCTAAGTCGGTCAACTGTGCGGTTGCCGGTGCCTATGTCAGGCCAAAATGGTCGATCGCACGGTCGACCGATCTTATGGTAAAGGTGTGTGCACGTTTGTCCACGTCATCGGTCGACCGACCAGTCAACCGCTAGCCCCTTGTGGTCGACCAAGGGTCGATCGACTGGCTGAGTTTTAGCCTCTGTTTGGGCCGGTCGACCAACCCAATAAGTTTTCTGCTTTGAACAGTTGTTCGGTCGACTGGCGGTCGACCAGAGCCAACAACTTTTTTCTTATGTTGACCTGTCAATCGATCGGCCGGTCGAGCAAAGCTACAGTAACGGCTAGTTTTTAAAATTTGTTTTGTTTTTTGTGTATTCCAAAGGACATTTTGGTTTCTATGGGTCAAATCACACCCCAAGAACCTGGTATGCTTAACTAATAGTATTTATCTATTACCTATATATATGGGTCATTGGGTTTGGTTTTCATAACACAAGTTTACAAGTTTTCATACAAACTCATGTTTGTTTCCAAAGAGAAATTTTTTTCTAGCTTCCAATCTTCAAGTTCAATCTTTCCAAAGCTATTTTCCGTTGGTTTTAAAGCTCTTAAATTCTTACTAACTGAATTTCTACTCTCACATAACTCCTTGAGCTTCATTTCATATTTTACTCTATAGGAAGTTGTAAGAGAGAGTGTTTGTGATCTCGAATGATCACCAAGAGCTTTGTAACTTCAATTGGTTTTGTGCTACCTCTTGTGTGGAGGATTGAGTGGTGGAGTTGTGTACACTGGTCTTGTGTAGACCAATTTATAATTTTTTGTTGTAATTTACCTTTATGGAAGATCCTTTAGTGGATAGTGAAATCCTTAATAGTGGTGAAGGCGGAGACGTAGAACGGTGGCTCAAACCTTGAAACAAACTCTTTGTGTTTGTGATTGCTTGTTAAAATACACCTAGAAGGGGGTGAATAGGTGTACTATCTAGTCTTATGACAAATGATGTGGAATTTAAAACTCAATTGCAACACACTATATGTAACCAAAGAGTGTAGCCGAATTCCCCGTGAAGGGCTCTGGACTATATCTCCTCGAGATTCCTCTA